>ML341582.1:0-44049 GCA_005239505.1 Nicotiana paniculata | reverse complement strand
TTGGAAAAACTCTTCTAACTCAACCTCGTAATAGGGTTGTGGGACATAAAAGAGGTGTGACACTTGTACTTGCATAACTTTCAGTCTTTGAAATGACCAAAACACCACTATTTTGTGTCACTTTAAATTCTTCACTTTGCTTCGTTCGAAACCGATACTCATTATTTACATAAATCTTTTTGTAATGTAACTCGGCCCTTGTGCAAGGACTTTAACATCCTTTTCATTCTGAGATATTGTGAAAAATGTAGGAGGAAGATATGCTTTCCCACTATCTCGATATTGAGGCCATAAACTTGGTCTTATTTACATCTCCTTCAAGTCCAATCGAGCTTCTAAGTTGTCTTTAGACTTTTTACCAAGAACCAATAATGTATAAACTAAGTTATCGCACACATTCTTTTCTGTGTGCATCACACAAAGATTATGGCGCACCAAGTAAGACTTCCAATAAGGAAGATCGAAAGAAATACTCCTCTTTTTCCATGTGTTTTTCATCACTCCACTTACCTCTTCACTCGACTGGCCGAAAGTAAATTTTATATCTTTAACTTGATTCAACACTAGTGACCCAGATACTGGACAAGGTGCAGGTCTTTTTTCTTTAGTCCCATCAAAAGATTTTGCATCATTCTGATATTTGTGTCCCAGCTTCAAGAAGCATTGATGCCCCATGTAACAAAACTTTCTACCATGTGTGATCCTTCTATATTGAGTGTTTATGTTACAAGAAGGGAAGGCAAACCGACCATAAGTGCACCATCCAGAGAGAGTACCATATGCTGGAAAATCTTTTATAGTCCACATGAGAGCTGCTCGCATTTGAAATAACTCCTTAGTAGAGGCATCGTGTGTTTCTACCCCGACATCCCATAGTTCATTTAACTCTTCTATTAAATATTGCAAAAAAATTAATATTATTGACAAGCGCTTTTGGTCCAGGAATAAGTAAGGACAAGATGAAGAACTCTTGTTTCATGCACATCCATGGTGGAAGATTAGATGGTATTAAAATCACTGGCCATGTACTGTGAATAGTTCGCATTGTGCCAAATGGATTAAACCCATCAGAAGTTAATCCTAGGCGCACATTGCAAGGATCTCCAGCAAATTTGGGATATTTACTATAAAAAATTTTCCAAGCTTCAGAATATGCAGGATGATATAAAACTCCATCTTTGTTGCTCTCTTCATGATGCCATCACATTGCTTTAGAAGTTTCTGAAGACAAACAATCTCTGTAGCCTTGATTTTAAAAGAAAATACCTAAGGACCTTGGCTGGAATTTTTCTAGCATTATTTTTCCATCTAGAAGCCCCACAAACTTTGCATTCATTAACATTCTTATTAGCAAACTCTTTTCTAGAAAGCATGCAATCATTGGGACAAGCATGAATTTTTTAATACTTTAAGCCCAAGCCTTCACCTATCTTTTTGGTCTCATACAAGGAAGAAGGCAATTTTTCTCCTTCAGGAAATACATCTTTCAACAGTCCAAGCAAAGAACTAAAAGATTCATTTGACCATTTGAACATGCATTTTGTACGATACATATGTAGCAAAAAGGACAGTTTGCTAAACTTCTTAAATCTAGGATATAATTCTTCATTTGTCTCCTTCATGAGCCGTTCAAACTAATCCACCTCCGGATGAGGCTGATTTCCAGATGGATGAGCAGTATTCTCTTGTATATTTTGCTTCATGCCACCACTTTCACTAATTTCAGTATCCATGAACTGTGTAACTCCTCCAAATGCATCATGTATCATTTCTCGCATATCATCGCTCCTTAGAGTTGACTGGATGCGATTAGTTTCTCGAGCATTGTTTGATCCCTTCAGAGACTCCCCATGACGAAATAAAGCATCATATGACAGTATGATACCATTAATTAGAATATGATCATATGTTGTAGCCCGATAACTTGATGGATAAGCACACACTCCGTACAAGGACATGTAATTTTTTCTCCACCTTGTTTTTCAGAAAAGGCATGATTTAAAAAATCCTCTACTCCATCCAAATATTTTTTGCTAACTCTATCACAATACATCCATATTTTATTTTTAGGATTTTCTATGATGCTCAAGATATTCCTTTCTTTTCTATAATTGCTACAAGAGCTAAAAATTCTTTAGTAAAAAGGAGGTATTAATCAAAAAGGTAGTTCAAAATAAAATAACTATATCCTATTAGTAGGTAATTCCAGAGCTCCAAGATATTATTTTAATAATTAAAACTATCCAACATAAATTTATTAACCAATTTGTTTCTATATTCCATTTTTACCAATTTGTTTCTATATTCCATTTTTACCAATTTGTTTATAACTCTTTCGTTCACTGAGCATCAGTTTAACTATTCTAAAGCTAAATGGAATATAAGTTAGTTTATATATTAAAATTATTAAATTATAAATAAAAACAATATAATTACTATGCAATCATCCATCTAAAGTTTCAGTTAAAGATTACTTAAATCAAACATGACAAGAAAGAGACAGAGTAAATAAATTTGAAAACTTCATCAAATTGTGCAAAGCCTAAAACGGTGTGAACTTTTTAACTATACGACAATGATTGCAGTGACATACATGGGGCTGAATCGATATGTAATATTTTTCTATTTATTAACAAATCATAGTCATCTTAGAACAAACATGTAAATATGAAAAAGGCATCTAGCCAAAGACAACTTGTCGCTTTTCACCATATTGATTCATAAACTTTTTAAGAATAGAATTATTATATACTATACAACTTTTTAAGACTGGACATTCTGATTATTACTACCAACAAACTAGTGGGTACTGAATGTTGAAGGATTCTGACTATTGCTAACAGCCCAAGCTGTTTATTAACAAACGACTGAATTACTGTGGTTGAGATGTCCTATTAGCGATTGAGCTTTTATATGGTGAAAAGTAGCCATAGGAAATATACAGAGGAACCAATTGATAAAACAATACCAGAACATAGGGGGAATCAATTCAATCAATCGATTATCAATCTAATAGCAAACAAATATCACTAACGACTTAGCAAACAAACAAAAAAAAGCAATACTTTCACAAATTTATAACCTATTTAATAATCTACAGCCAAACCTGGCCTCTTAAAATCAAATTTTCCTAAGAAAATATAAGTTCCTAAGATGCAATGTCTATCATATCATTGTATGAATTAGAATTAGCCATCATTCCTTATATCATGATGATAAAAAAGAAACAAAAATACCATAGCTTGTGTACCTTAGCTTAGTTACTAGGTTAATGAAATTCTCTCTTAAGAATGGAATTTTGTACTACTACTCTAACTAAAACCTTAAAAGTTCTGGTAAGTATAGGTTCATAATCACTTACAAATTACTACAGGCAGGCTATTTCTTTTAACTCAATAATACACTAATTTATAAATTATTCATAACTGCTCTAGCAAACCTCATACCCATCACATGGACCTTTAACACGGAAAAGAATAAGTCTTGGCAGTAGATAGATTTTGCAATCAGAAAGATATCTTAGCGGTACTCTATATATTTATATTCTTTATCTAAGCACTTAACAAAGTTCAATCTAATATATGAATAGTCGAGGGCCTATTTTACACCATTTGAAGGCCATTCTTAAAGTAACAAAGGGTGTCCATGCTTATTAAAGGATCTGAAAATCTTTTTCCATTCCACATATATCATGTCATACAAAACACAAATCCCATGTACAAGAACATTAACCTCGGCAACTATATGAGTTTCTTTCAAAAAAAAATTGGCTTATAACATAGGAGAAATTTAGATATAAGAGATAAGCGGCCGAAACAAACTTCTTAAATCAGGATTTTCTACATCCAAATAAGAACAGCCATATAACATGACTTTTACCAGATTAATGTACACAGAATCTATTGTAAATCAATCGACAAGCATTAATCCAAAATCTAGTGTAAATCGATTGCAATCGACTAATTTAACATGGGAATAAGAGAAGTTAACAGGGGAAGAAGATGGATGGGCTCTACGACAGGCTGTTGACGCAACAGCGAGTTAGGAACTGATTTACTGTAAATCAATCGACCAGCATCAATCCAAAATCTACTGTAAATCGATTGCAAGGAACTGATTTACTGTAAATCTACTGTAAATCGATTGGAAGAGGAGAAGTTAACACTGTCGTTGACACACTGTAAATCTATTTGAACTGATCTACTGTAAATCGATTTTAAATCGAAAGGAAGAGAATTTACCTGGGAGGAAGATGGGCACTGCCGTTGACGCACTGTAAATCGCACTGCCAATGACGCACTGCCGTTGACGCAACAACGAGTTAGGTTTTATGGCAGCAAAGTCGATTCAACTTGGAAGGGAAACGATCCAATCGTTATCGTTCTATTATTTTCCAATTGAGAGGGAAACGATAAAAGGTATCCAAAAAAATTGGAGGAAAGATATTTCTCTCTTTTGTGCGGAGAGAAAGTTAAAATAATAAAAGATTAATTTTAATTAGTAATTTTTAGTGGCTATTAGTTTTTATTACCGGTAAAAGGATATTTTTTACCGGCTAATGTTCATATGCCACTAATATTTAAGCTTAAAGAATTTATTAGTGACCATTGTCTTATTGCCGCCAAAGGTATTTTTTGTAGTAGTGATATGACAAATAAGGAAGAGGGCACATGACTTTATAAGTTACCAAGTAGATACATGAATGACTAATATGGAAAAAGACCTATACTTAAGTGCAACAAAACAGATATGACATGGATGCAATTATAACTGCAGGAAATAGGCATGATATTTGCAAGTTAAACAAGTGGAAAGCATGGGTAACATGACAACAATTGAGATAGAGGATAAGGACACAATAGTGGCGACAAATCACATAAGAACTATAAATACGACAATGACAACTCAAGGTAAATACATGAAGATATCTGCAAGAAAAGGATATCACAAACCTAATGCATGTCCCTCGTCCTCACTTGCACGGAAACATCCTTCATGTCATGAACTCACAATATCATGAAACCAAAATAATATAAATGCAATGGCACGGCATCACCCTTCGTGATTTTACTCACATAACATGGCACGACATCACCTTTCATGCTTTTACTCACAATGATATGGCACAGCATCAACCTTCGTGCTTTTACTCTCAATAATATGGCAAGGCATCACCCTTCGTGTTGTTACTCTCAATAATATGGCACGGCATTACCCTTCGTGTTGTTACTCTCAATAATATGGCATGGCATCACCCTTCGTGATTTTACTCTCAATAATATAGCACGTCATCAACCTTCATGCTTTACACTCTCAATAATATGGAACGGCATCACCCTTCGTGCTTTACACTCTCCTCACATGATAATGTATATACAATGGCACGACATCACCCTTTACACACTTCCTTACCAAGCTTGGTGTATTATAAAGACAACAAGGCAAGGAAATAACTAACATCAAGTTTGATCAAGTTATAATAGGCTAAGTCTTAGTTTCTAACATTTATACTATATTCTTAGTATCTAGGAGTAAAGTAAGGCATGTAGCAAGAAGGTCACGTGAATCTACAAGACACAATTTACAAAATAATTTACCCTCGAGCATGGTTAACCTTGGAACATGCATATATGCTCGTCACCTCATATATGTATCACCCCCACATGTTGCAAACAATGTCAAGTAGTAGGAGAAATTCCCTCAACAAAGTTAGGCAAGACACTTACCCCAATTCGGCTAATTCAATATACAATTAGCTTTTCCTTTACACAATTCACCTCCGCTCGACTCGATCTAGACAAAGACGACTTGAATACATCACACAATTCAAGGGAAAACAATTTCAATTAATAAAGCTGTGATTTTTATTTAATTTCTAAAAAGTCAACAAAAGTCAGCCCCCGGGCCCGACCAGTCAAAACCTGGGTCAAAGGGTAGGTCTTGACTACCCATATCACGAGTCCCAAAACATATTTTTTTTCCAAATCTGAGTGCTATTCGACTCTTAAATCCCAAATTTTCATTTTTCAATGTTTCGACAAAATCCCCAAATTTTTTCCCTAGATTCTTATGAATTTGATGTTAAATCTTATGTAAAATCATTAAATGTTGTTGAGAATTGATTAGAGGAACTTACACAATGATTTGGTATGAAAATCCCATCAAACAATCACTTCACTTCACATCGAAGTTAGAGTTCAAAATATAACAAAATGAAGGTAAGTCTCGGAATTATCAGCATTATCTGACCGCAAATGCAAACAAAATATTACAAATGCGAACTAGAGGATTTCTGCTAAGGTCGCATTTGCGACCAAACGCTTCGCAAATGCAAAAAGGGGGACGTCGCTAATACGAGAAATGTTTCGCAAAAGCAAATTACTGCCCAGCATCCCAAGTTCGTAAATGCGAGGCTGCTTCGCAAATGCGATAGTCGCATTTGCGACATACCTAACCAGTACTCAAAATTTGAACAAAAATAATCTGAAACCAATTCAAAACTTAGCCAAGCCCCCGAGGATCCAGACCAAACACCCCCACGAGTCTACAAATAAAACAGGAACTCGCTCGAGCGACAAAAACATCAAAATAACCTCTAGAATCACGAATCGGACGCCAAAACGCATAAAGATCAAAGGAAACTTCAAGAACTTCTAGAATCGCAACCAAACGTCCGAACCATATCAAATCAACTCCAAATGGTGCCAAATTTTGCAGACAAGTTCTACATGACGAAATGAACCTACTCGAAGCTTCAACTTATGCATAACAACCTCGAAACAACAAATCGCACCTCAAGTCAAAATCAATAAACTTTGGAACTTCGACTTCTACAACCGATGCCGAAACCTACCGAAACACGTCCAATTCACCTCAAATTTTGCACACACGTCGAATTTGACATTACGGACCCACTTTAACTTCCGGAATCGGAATCCGACCCGATATCAAAAAGTATACTCCCGGTCAAACTTCCCAAAAATCCATCTTCCATCATTTCAAGACAAATTCGACTACGGACCTCCAGATTACAATCCGGAAGCGTTCCTAAGTCCAAAATTACCCAACAGAGCCAACGGAACCCACGAAACTCCATTTCGAGATCAATGCTAAAAGGTAAAACTTGGTCAACTCTTTCAACTCAAAGCTTAAATCTTGAAGTTTGTTCTTCCAAATCGATTCCGGATAACTTGAAAACCATCACCGAGGATTTAAGCAAATCATAATACATCATGCGGAGGTACTCGATCCCTCAAACTATCGAGAAAGTGCAAATGCTGAAAACGACCAGTCGGGTCGTTACAATGAAACTCAACTAGATGATGATACACCCACTAGTCCTGCTCCTGATGTTAACCCAACTAGTGATAGCTCTACTAATCCAAATGATGCCCGATCTAATACTCCTGTTACTGCCCCTACTTTTTCTAGAAAACCTACCAAACGGACGGAAACATCTCCTGTTTGGCCATTTTTTACTCAACTAATTCCAGAAAATAAGGCTAAGTGTAAAACTTGTGGTCAAGAGTTAGCTTTTAAATATTTGACTCGCGGGGATTTGGGGGGAGACGGGAATTTTGGCTAGACACATACTGAAACACCCTCAAGATAGAGTTAGATATCTTCGTATCAAAACTTTGGCCGAGGGAAAAAGTGTACCTAGTAATACTAATGCTGACCATAGTACCGGTTCAAATCAATTTCAACCGGGAATTAACACTGTTACCGGTGGTATTTTATATTATGATCCAAAAAAGATTGGGAAGAATTGGCAAAAAATAGTAAATATTATGTATTTACCCTATAGTTTTCTTTCTGACACTAACTTTGTGCAGAAATTTTTTTAATCCTACTTATAAAGGTTTTCCTCGCACAACCATAAAGAGCGATATATAAAAATAAGCATGAATATGAACAATATTTGCGCTATTTATTTACTCATATAAATTATCATGTTGCTATTACAATTGATATTGGTAGAAGTGGCAATGACTGTGATTACTTTACTGTTACGAGTCATTGGATTGATGAGGAATGTATAATGCAAAAGCGCATAATTGCTTATAGAATAATTATTTCATGTCACACATGGCAGTTTATTGCTAGCACAATTTCTAATATTTGTAGATATTTTTACATTAGTGATAAAATAATGTCAATTTTAATGAATAATGCTAGTAGTAACACAAATATTATAGCCTTACTTATCACTATACTAAATTTTGCATTTAGTAACATTTTTTATGTTAGATATATTTGTCATATTAACCGTTTAATAGTCTTTTTCTAATTATGCAATTATATAAGTGTACTTTCACTGAAGACTTTTCACCAACTCATGAGTTTCAAAGAAATGACGCATAAAAAAGTGAAAAAGACAGAAGAAAACATGTGTCCAATCGAGATCATGCACCTGTACATATTAATGTCTTTCAGTTGAAGGATGAAATGAATAGATGATAATGTATTAAAGCTGAAGAAACTTTCTTTTTTTCTTCCTCTAATAAATAGAAGAATCAACGATTTCGTTTCACGTTGACACCAGCCTGCAATATATATTTTGTTTTTTTCCTTTTTAATGTTTAAACTTTTTTTGGGAAAACCGTGTTAAAAACGAGACAGAGAAAAAAAAATTCGGAGCGCTTATTAAGTTTTTCGAATGAGGTGAGAAGAAAGAGCAATACAAGACAACCTTGCATTAAATATATGTATTAGAAAAAATTCTACATGACATGTGGGTGCTTAAAGGAAGGACACGTCGAACCAAAAATAAGATGGCCATCGAACATAACTATTTCGTTTGTCACCGGAAGAAATAACGATCATAAAATGAGTATTTAAATATTTTGCGTCCGGTAACATTTAATACAGTATATTTTGTAGCATTAAGGATGATAGCCCATTACAAGGAATTTGGCATTTATGTCTAACGTTACATTTTCATCAATAGCCATCATAATTGACATTAAAGAAAGACATGATCCTAGGACTTCTTTCCCTAGACATAGTTATAAATGGAGCTCAGTTTTCATTGCAAGGGAGGAATTTTCTAGCTAACTTATACTACATTCTATACAGAATTTTAATACAATTTTGCTTTCTCGCTTTTTGATCTCATCATTATTGTGCTCGAAAACCATGTTCCCGGACTCGTCAGCTCTGAAATTTTCATCTACATTCTAAGGCAAAGTATTTTATATTTCATCAGTTATTTCGTTATTTTTGTTATCAAATTAATTTACTTGTCTAGAAATCACGAACAAGTTCAACTTTACCATTTTATGGATAAACAATTTGCACCCACCGTGGGGCCTAGACAGCCGTGCAATAAAATTGATACTTGCCTTTTTTACTAACAAGCTTTGATTGTTTTGTCTTAAAAAAAATCACAAAAAAAATGGCAGATAATATTGATAACAGTACTCACAATCCTGAAATTTGAGGAGATCAACCTCATTTTGAGGATTCAATCAGTGACACCCACAACAAGGGGAATGACGCCACGCCGATGCATGACAAACAATATCCTCGATATGTTCGGGAATCAAATCCTGATGATGCTCATGAAGAGCATGTCGTCGATGCAGTAAGGGTCTTACAAGAGCAACAAGCCATTATTGTAGAACATATCACGCGGCATGATAAAGTTATGACGGAGCTGAAACAGGCGTCGTCGGGGGCCTCGAATAATGCAAACAGGTGAGATCCAATTCCTGACGGTGTCGCCGCGAACCAAACAATGCAGAGAGACAACAACAATACTCCCAAGGGTGAAATCGGTTCCGACGGGGCTGGAGGAAGCGGATCTGATCTCAACACCAGTATTGTATGGCCTGGGCTCAAAGAAGTATACCCAAGTGCCGTATAAACTGAGCACAGCCTCGGAATTAATTCGAACAATTCAAAATACCTAAATTGCCGAAGTATGAAAGAACTTCAGATCCACATGAGCACATTACCACCTACACAACAATAGTGAAAGGAAATGATTTGGCTCCTCATGAAATTGAATCCGTGTTGCCAAAGAAATTTGGTGAGACTCTCATGAGGGAAACTTTAACATAGTACTCATTATTGCCCGAGCATTCCATAGATTCCTTTGAAATGCTCATAAATTCTTTCATCAAGGCGCATGCCAGTGCTAGAAAGGTACAAGCCCAAAAGGCCGACATATTTAGGATCGCACAGGGAGAATCCGAGTTATTACGAGAGTTCGTTACCCGATTCCAGAAGGAAAGGATGTTACTACCGGCAATCCCGGACGAATTGGCAGTTGACGCGTTCACCAAAAGTTAAAATTTGAGAAGTTCGGATGCTTCCCGAAAGTTGAAGGAAAGTCTTCTCGAGTTTCAAGTGACGACTTGGGTGGATGTCCTCCAGTATGAGTCAAAAATAAGGATTGAAGAGGATCAGGTTGGCTTTCCATCGTCGAACAAAAGACTGGAGAAGAATAGAGAAAATATGAAATATGGTATTGACACGGATAGACGGACTTCGAGGGGCCGGTTCTTGCCCTACGAACGGACAGGAGGTCGTGGCAGGAGCTTTCGGACATCAGACAAGTTCATCGTTGATAGAAGGACCGATCGTGGAACCGGGACCACAGATCGCTGAAGGATAAAGAAATCTCGGGGTCGCGAGATTCTTCTTACCCAAAATTATCAGAGTATAACTTCAACGCCAGTGTAGTGGAGTTGGTGTCAGCTATGAGAAATATCAAAGAGCACGATTCTCGAGACCTATAAGATCTAATTCCAGCCAGAGGGATCCTAATTTATGTTTTGAATACCATGGCACTAACGGCCACCGGACTGGGGACTGTCGACACCTCCGGGAAGAAGTGGCAACACTGTTAAAGAATGGTCACCTCAGAGAATTCTTGAGTGAACGAGCTGAAAATAATTATGGTCGGAATAGGGGAAATGCGGAACCCTCAAAAGAAAGATAAGAACTCCCGCGCCAAACGATCAACATGATCTTCGGAGGGAATTAGATCAATGGGTCACCTTTTTGGCAACAAAGAAGACAAAAGTATCGATAACTTATAGTAAAAGGCTCCTGGAAGACGATATTACATTTATCGACGAAGATGCAGATGGATTACTGCTACCGCACAATGACACATTGGTAATTTCTTTAAATGTGTTAAATTTTAAAATTAAACGTGTTTTAGTGGATCCATGAAGTTTAGCTAATATCACACAGTGGAGAGTACTGGAGCAAGCTAAAAGCACCAGAAGTATTATCCCGGCAACGAACTTACCTCACTGGATTCAACCTCATAAGCGTGACAACCTGGGGAGCAAATTTGTTGATCACAAACGCTGAGGGAGTAATGAAGACAACTCTCTTCGAAGTGGTAGATAGAGAAATGGGTATAATATCAACTTGGAAGACCATGGTTGCACGAGAAAAAAGTCGTGCCTTCGACATATCACCAATTGTTAAAGTTTTTGACACCCGAGGGGATCAAACAGATAAGGGGTGATCAACCAACAGAAAGAGAGATTGCAATTTCGGTATCCAGTAGCAAAGTAATGAAACGTATGGCATAGCAATTACTGGAATCAAAACCTACCCCCGAACCAGAGGAAGTTATCCCGGGGAAAGAAGAGTCGGAACAATATAAAGTACCGAGGTATTTTCAAGTACTAGAAGAGACGGACGCAACGAAGTCCACGGCAGAAAAACTAGAGCAAGTTGCATTGTTCGAATAATTCTTGGAAATAAAATTCCATTCGGAAAAATGTCATCGCTTCTTTGCATTACTCAAATATAAAAAAAATTTCGAATGGACACCGGAGTACCAGCAAGCCTTGAAAGAGTTGAAGAAATATTTGTCAAGCCCTCTGTTGCTCTCAAAACCAAAAGAAAGTGAAACTTTGCTAGTCTACCTCACGGTTTCAAAAGTTGTGGTAAGTGATGTTTTAGTTCGAGAGGATGAAGGTACGCATTCTCCCACTTATTACGTTAGAAAATTTTTAACTGCAGCAGAAACTCGCTACCCACATCTGGAAAAGATGTCCTTAGCTCTCGTAGTCACCGCTAGGAAGGTGAGGCCCTACTTACAATGCCACCCGGTAGGTGTGGTGACTACTTTCCCTTTGAGGAATATCCTCCATAAACCCGAGATCTCGGGAAGATTGGCTAAATGGGCCGTTGAAATGAGCGAGTTCGATATAGAGTATAAACTAAGGACTGTAATTAAGTCGCAAGTCTAGGCTGACTTCGTGGCCGGTTTCAACACGGGAATATTGCCTCTAGCAGCCAAGGAGGCAATAATGGTGTCAGAATCGACATCGGGAGTTTGGACCTTATTTATGGATGGAGTTTTAAACGTAAAAGGGTTTAGGCTCGGAATATTATTGATCACTCCTTCAGGGGAAACCTTAAGGCAAACCATCAAAACGATTCTTTTAACTAATAATGAATATAGTACAAAGATTTGATTGCAGGCTTGTATTGGCCCGAATGCTTGACTCCGAAGTCATTGAAATCAAATGTGATTCACAATTGATGGTAAATCAGGTCTACAGAATTTTGACACCATAGAGGAATGTATGCAACACTACGTGGTAAAGGTTTAGGCTTTATTGGCACGATTCCGGGAGTGTTCAATTACTCATGTCCCAAGGGAAAATAACGTGGAAGTAGATGCATTGGAAAATTTGGGCTCATCAACATAAATCAAGGGACCGGAATCAGAGACGGTGGTACAACTGATGAACTCAGTCTTGGACACGGATAGTTACTATGAGGTGAATTCAACTACTTTGGTTTGGGACTGGAGAAACAAAATAATTGATTATCTCGAGCATGGAATGTTGCCCGAAGACTCCAAAGCATCAAGAACGTTACATGCCAAAGTTGCATGATATAGCTTCAAGAATGGCCAACTGTACAGAAAATCCTTTCAAGTCCCGTTGGCCCGGTGCTTAAGAGCATCAGAAGCTAACTATGTCATGAGAGAAGTCCATGAGGGGATATGCGGCAACCTCTCATGTGCAAATTCTTTGGTGCTGAAATTAGTTCGGGCAGGATATTACTAGCCCCATATGGAACAAGATGCCAAATACATCATACGAAAATGTGATAAGTGCCAACTCTACACACCACTATTACATCAACCGTAAGAACCCCTACATTCAGTTCTTTCCCCATGGAGGTTCATGAAAGGGGGGATGGACATCGTTGGACTGCTACCACGAGCTCCTGGAAAGGTAAGGTTTCTTTTAATTTTGACTGACTAATTTTCTAAATGGATGGAAGCAAGTCCTTATCAGAAGATTGGAGAATGCGAAGTGGTCGACTTCATGTGGGAAAATATAATTTGCAGGTTTGGAATACCAAAGGAGATTGCATGCGACAATGGACCGCAGTTTATCGGCGCAAAAGTTACAAAGTTCCTTGAAGAATTGAAGACAAAGAGGATCATATCTCACCTTATCATCCGAGCGCATATGGTCAAGCCGAGTCAACAAACAAATTGATTATACAAAATCTAAAGAAAAGATTGGAAGCAGAAAAAGGCAACTGGCCTAAAGAATTACCTAAGATTCTATGGGCCTACCAAACAACGGCCAAGTCAAGCACAAGAGAAACCACCTTTTCCCTTGTTTACGGCGCAAAAGCTTTGATACCTGTGGAAGTAGGGGAACCAACCTTAAGGTATTTCCAGGAGGATGAATAAATGAACAGCGAAGCAATGCTAATCAACTGGGAGCTGCTCGAGGAATGTAAAGACTTGGCGCATGTCAGAATGGCAGCTCAAAAGCATAGAATAGAGCGATACTATAATCAAAGAGATAATTTACGTTTTTTCAAAGTGGGATATTTAGTTCTGAGGAAAGTAACTCAAAATACCGGGGAGCTTAATGTGGGGAATTTGGGCCTAACGTGGGAAGGTCCCTATCGAATTTCATCTGACACTAGAAAAGGCTTGTACGAGTTGGAGAACTAGAACGGAGACAAGTTACCTAGCCACTGAAACGTGGCACACCTGAAAAGATATTATTGTTGATGAACATTACCCAAGCGGAAAGTATGTGTTACACTCTTTTTTCCTTCATTCAGTTTTTGTCCCAATTGGGTTTTCTTGCAAGGTTTTTAATTAGGCAATGATAGAAAGCACACTATGAAGACAGCAACAATAAGATCTCAGATGCTAAGGCTTCACTCGGGGACGGCTAGATAATCTTTGGCTCTATAGAAAATTACCACTTGGAATTTAAGTTTGCTATCAGACAAAGGTTACCCGACCGTTCATGAGAACATACCACTAGAGGATTGTTAGATAATCCTTCGCACAATACCATGAATTCCTAAGGGGAAGTAAGGTGTGTTGCCGAGTTAAGGTTTGTATAGCAATTCATTGGTGGGATCTTTGAAGACGTAACTCCAGTGTTCCAATTCACATTCTTTTCATTCAAACACTAGGGGGAACGATATGAGGATACGAAAATGCTAAATGCAACGTCAACCGGGGAACGATAATCCGAGAATATAATACATCATCGGGACCAGAGACTACACAATCAGCCCCGTAGAGACAAGTTGTACAAGATAACCACAAGTAATGGATACGGAAACACCAAATGCCACGTCAACCGGGGAACAATAATTTGGGAATGGAGAAACAAGTTGAACAAGATAGCCACAAGTAATGGCAATTTCTTTTCAGCATATTAAAAGCTTATGTACTTTGAAAATAGAAGGAATTAAATGAAATGAAATCCATTTTTTTAATCTTGTTTCTTGTCTGAATGATGAGTTAATTTATCCATTTGAAAGTTAAACAATTACTTCAAATGTTAGTTCCGTAATGAACAAGAGACGTCCTCTTCAAGAGCACTGTAAACATAAGAGGGCCCTCTATTATGAAATCCCTCATGCTAAAGGGTTGGTTTCGGAAGAGTTTGTGCCCGAAATCAAAACGCTTTCGGGGAGAATGCACCCAAAGGACATATAAGAAAGGATGCCAAAATTAAATTTGCACAAATACTTATAAAAACCCTTATGTAAAAGGAATAATGCTCTGCATCTAAGACTACACATAGAAAAGCGCAAAATGAAAATGAGCATAAAATTCTTAAGCAAACACAAAGGTTGAAGACTTGCATAGATGTTCAAACAAAAACGTAACAAAAATAAGACAAAAGTAAGACTCAAACAATACTTGAGAAGAAGAAAGTTTTATTTACAAATTCATGCAAAAAGTATAAGATAGGGAAAATAAAAGGAAAGCTCAACTGCAACATCTCCGGAACTAGTAGGAAGAGAAGCGTCTGCATCCATGGGAAAAGTAGGTGGGCTCACTGATAGCTCAATATTTTCCCCGGTTTGGTCTTCAGCATCATCATCTTCCGAATCCTCTCCAGTTCCCAAAAACTTAAAACCGGAACCAGAAGAACCAGAAGCATCAAACTGTTCCAGGAGTCTATTTTTAGCAGCCAATTCAAGCTCCCGAGCCCTAGCAATTTCGGCATCAAAGATGCCTGCTTTGGCCTTTTCCAAGGTTTTTCTCCTCATGCTATACATGGCGTAAGTTTTTTGAACAATAAGAGAAGTCGTTCGGCGCTTGAGTTTATCTTTGTATTGGGTTGCTTCATCAGAGAGACTATCCCGGGCGAACCTAACATATTGGAGGCTAACATCAAGGTCACAGACAGTTGAACCAAAGAGCCTATTAGGCTCGATAGATTTTCTGTACTTCTCTTCCAACTGGGCATACTTTGCCTCCATAGCAGTAAGCTATTCTATTTTGGAGTTCAAGTCTACTTCTAATTCAGACACTTTTCTAGCAGTGGAAACCTCGTGCTCGGTTGCAGCAAGAATGGCGTCCTAGACTTCAACCCATTTGGCCTTGGCTTCATCAAATCTGACCCTTAGCATGCCAATTTCTTGGCTAAGGGTTATCGCTTCATGCTCTCTTTGCTGCAAAAGAGCCTTCAAGATAATGGCCTCAGTAGCTTTGGTTTCCAGTTCCGAGAGACGGAGAACAGTTTGGTCCCGTTCCGCCAAAAGCTGATTCCATTCAGAAGTAAGTTCCTCTTTCTCATGAATCAACCTATGTAGGCCCTCGGAAGCAAGAAAGTTGGCTTGCAAAACAAGATAACTAAAATTTGGTGCATATTCATGCAAAATTCGAAGATATAACAAAGGTAGAAAGGGGAACTCAGATGCGGCATTATGCATGGCATTATTCAACAAAACCTCTCCCGAGAATGCTTGGATCTTTTCCCAGTCTTTCTTTGAAGCCAATTCAGATAGTTAACATGCTCCACCAGCCTCGAAATCAGGTTGCACCCCGTGGATACATAAAGGGTAACACTCCTCCTCCTTTGTGGATCTTCAGAAGGGGCATCATAATTTTTCCACAAATTCCCATGAACTTAGGACTGGGGAAGAGGAGTACCTTCTCCGTGGTCGGATGTGGCCGGTGGAGATGATGTAGCAATTGCCAGTGATGGTGAAGGCGAAGATGAAGTTGATGAAGTAGAAGGATGAGAAGCAGCAACATCGAATGTAGTGTTGGTCGGGGGATACTCTCCAACCAGAGACGGCAAGTATCGGATACTCAATCTCGCAGTACCGGACATAGTAATTGGGGCCCAAAAACAGGAAGTGGAATTATCTACCAAGTCAAACTCTCCCCACAATGCTGAGACATCATCCTTAGTTGGTGAAGTTGCTTCAACACGTCGAGCATATTGTTGAAACGATGAGGATCGTCACCATCTGTGTAGGGAAGCTCCCTCATCATAAGCTTCTTCATTGTCATCAATTATCATTGTGCCTATGACCGGCCCAGAAGGAGAACCAGCCGCCATAGATGATTTGGGGGCATCACTCTTTGCCCTCTTATTCTTTTCCCCGACCGTAGAGAAACGTCTTCTCTTTGGTTGCTTGTTCTCTGTCCGGGGACTCCGTGAAGAAATGTTTACACCTGAAGCAGGCCCGGGGATGCCTGTTCGCGTAAGTGCCTCCTAAAGCAGCCTCGTCGCTTCAGCAAGATCAGCCAAAACATCCTCCTCAAGAACATCAACTAAGCCCGTAGGTGGACCTAATGTCATGAACATAGTTAGGAGGGTTCAACCAACTTCTTCAAATAGCAAACGAAAATAAGGTAAATTAAAATTACCATGATATTTTGCCATCCACCCGTACTTAAGGGCCAGTACTTTCCATAAGCGAGTCTTGGGAATCGTAACGTCCAAGATCTTCTAAACCCACATGTCCAAGCCTTCTATCACCTGTGGGATCCATCGATTCGATGTAACATACAAAGGTTGAAGGACCAATACAAGCATGAAAGAATATTTAGTAAGAGAAAATACATTAAAAAGAAATCTTACAAGTACAATTCCAAGCACTCGATAAAGGATGACGTCGTTGATGAAATGATATTACCGGTGGCAGTTGCAACAAACTGTTCCGTCCACCTATGGTCGTTGTCATCATCGATGCTAGTAAACAGAGCATAGTGGCCATGTTTGCAGAGGTTTATCATACCTCCCCGTAAAATCTTGGGGGAGTAAAGGTTCATCATACTATCTAATGATAGCTCTTCCCCAATTTCCTGACACAGACGTCGAAGGAAGGCAACTGTCCTCCATACTGAAGGGCTTACCTGTACCAAGCACACTTGCTAGTGAAGGAAAAATTCTGCAATCACGGGATCAAGCTCTCCGCTCTAACAAAATGCACCCAAAGTAAATGATACGTATAAAAATATGTAAATCCTTCCTTGGGAAGGGTCACTCGCTCTGATAGGTCCAGAGCAATGATATCCAATTCATGACAACGACAATCTTCCTTCACAATTGGAATACTGGAAGCACGAATGGAAGAAGGATACCTACTAACAACACATGTATGAGGCTTAGCTGGAGGAAATATTTTTTTAAAATCCTTTGTGGTGTTAAGTTTCCTTGGGATGATGGAACCCACCGTCAGAGGAGCAGAGCCCTTGATTTTGTTCTTGCCCTTTGAAAAACTAGCAACTCAACCAATCTTGAAAGTTCCGTGGACAACTGGCATACCTTGAATCTAGCCTGCAATCCTTTCGCACTTCTCTTATCAAATTTCTAGTTAGAGAGAGAGCTAACCGCTGCCTTTTTGAAGAGGAAGCCATTGGAACAGAAGGAAGGAAAATTTCTGGTTCGAAGAAGATTAGAGAAAAGTTGGGAAATAAATATGCAATTTAGAAGTTTGAGAAATTAAGAAGTGCATAAGAGGAGGATGATGTTTATAAGTAAAGTTTTGGCGGCTAAATTCATGTCCGTGATTACCTTGATAAATGGAAAAAGCTATTCTTCATCGTGGGTTGACGGGTATTCGGAGCATTAAATACGGAGAGACGTGCCTCTAATAAACCGTTAGAAGACTGCAGAGGGAATTATAGTAATTCCCGCCAAAAGAAGTATTTCTACCAACTTCCATGTAGCACAAGATTGTGCCACCGGAAAGTAGGGGGACTATGTATAGGGAAAAATACAACATGACACGTGGCTACTTAAAGGAAGGACACTTGGAACCAAAGATGATGATGTCCACCAAACATAGTTATTCCGCTTGACACCGGAAGGAATACCGATCATAAAAGGAGTATTAAATGCTTTGCGCTCGGTAACGTTTAATACAGAATATTTTGCAGCATTAAGGATGATGGTCCGTTACAAGGAATTTGGCATTTATGTCTAACGTTACATATTCATCAATAGACCTCATAAATGATATTAAAGAAGGGCATGTTCGTAGAACTTCTTTCCCTAGACATAGCTATAAATAAAGAGTTGTAATGACCTGGTCGGTCATTCTGAGAGTTTTAGCCTTGTTTCCCCTATTTCTTCTTTATTATATGTGGTTCATCTCTTTTATGTTGTGTTAGGCTGGTTGGCTCGTGTTCGGAATGATTTTGGAGAGAAATGAGACACTTAGTCTCTTAAGTTGGTTATTTAGTTGGAAAAGTCAACCGAAAGTTGACTTATAGGTAAATGATCTCAGAATTTGGTTTTTATGGTTCGGATAGCTTCATTAGATGATTTTTGACTTAGGGGTGGGTTCGGAACTTATTCTGAGGTTCGTGGTAGAATTAGGCTTGAATTGGCGAAATTGGATTTTGGCGATTTCCGGTCGGCAGTGGAAAATTAGATAATCGGGGTCGGAATGGAATTCCAGAAGTTGGAATAGGTTCGTAGTGTCGTTTGTGATGTGTGTGAAAAATTTCAGGTAATTCTGACGTGGTTTGGTTGGTTTCGACATCGTTGGTCAGCTTTGGAAGTTTAGAATTCCTTAGGCTTGAATTCGGGGTTGAATTGGTGTTTTGATGTTGTTCCAAGTGTTATGAAAGTTCGACTAATTTCGGGTGATGATATATGATATGTTGGTATATTTAGTCGAGGCCCCGAGGGGCTCTGGATAATTTCGGATTGTCATCGAAAAGTTTGGACTTGAGAGATTGCAGCTGGTGCTGTTGGTTCTGGTTTTGCGCACCTGTGGAAGGGAGATCGCAGATGCGGAGGTCGCAGGTACAGAGTTGGAGAATTAGGGGATTTACCGCAGAAGCGGGCGAGTGAACGCACTTGTGAGATCACAGGTCTGAAGTGATGACCGTATATACGGAACGACTTGGGTAAGTAATTTCCGCAGATGCGGATTATTTCTGCAGATGCAGTGGTCGAATATGCGAAGAATGGACCGCAAATACGGTTTAGCTGGTCAGAATGGTATAAATTAAACCCTTCGCGAATTTTTCTTATTTCCTCCATTTTTGAAGATGGGATTGAAGCTTTTGAGGGATTTTGAAGAGGGATTCAAGGGGAAACACATTGAGGTAATGTTTTTGAACCTAACACTCGATTCTATGGTGAATTAAGCATGAAATTTTTGGGATTTAAGGGTGAAAATTGGGGAATTAGGGATTGAAACTTGATACTAGGATTTTGGTGATTGAGGGGTCAAACGGAGTTAGATTTTGGTAAATTTGGTATGTATGCACTCGTGAGAGGATAAGGATTTTGGTTTCGTGATTTTTTTGGAATTCCGAGACGTGGGCTCGGGGGTCGGGTTTGGCCAATTTTGTGATTTGTGATGTAATTTGAAAATTTTGATTTGGGCTTCGTTCCTTTGGCATATATTAATGATATAATACTGATTTTGGTTAGATGCGGGGTGATTTGAGGTCGAGTCGAGCGGCAAGGGTATCATAGAGTAGATTTTCGTCCATTTTGAGATAACTAACTCTTCCAAACTTGGTTCTGAGGGTTTGAAACCCCGAACTACGTGTTATGTAATTAGAATTGGTGACGCACATGCCAAGTGACGGGTGTGCAGGCATGCACTGTGAGACTTGTGACATGGTTCATTCTATGGCACCGTTTATTGGTTCTCTCTTGTTGATATTTGTGCTTCTATCAATGTGCTGATTTGGACATGCTAGAAATCATGCTAAATACTATGTTAAATCTTCACGCCGATACTGTTAAGACCCGAGCGGTTGTCTTAATGCAAACATGCTAGATATTAGTCTTGGTAATTGTTGTTTTGCACATTATATCATTGATTCGGGCTAGTTCATGCATTGTGAGCCTATGTGAGTAAGACTGGAGAGTGATGATTGAGTGAGGCCGAGAGAATGATATTGAGTGACATATATGGGATCAGGTTGCACGCCGTAGCATGTTATATTGATTATGCCTGGATATAGCTTATGTTAGCACTTGGGCTGTAGGAGCCCCTCCGGAGTCTGTAACACACCCCCAGTAAGCGTAGTGATATTTGAGGGATGGATCTTCCCTGGACATGGATCTTGTCCAAAGTGTTTATATTTGAGGTATGGATCGTCCCTGGATATGGATCTTGTCCGAAGTGTTTGTATTTTGAGATGGATCTTCTGTATGAGGCTGGATCGGCATGTTTCCTTGGTACTGAGAAACTGATGTCAGTGATGTGTATATGTATTTTGGGATGGATCTTCCCTGGGCCATTGAGCCATATACAATACCGGGTGGTTATGAGGTGTATCATTATCTGGAGATGGATCTTCTCCATAAGGCTGGATCGGCCTTCTTCAGTACCGAGTGACTTTTGTCTGATGTGTATATATTTTAGGATGGATCTTCCCTGGGCCATGCGAGCCATATACAGTACTGAGTGGACGAGTATTTAAGAGTGGGAGCACATTGTGAATTTCATACTGTTGATCCATTAGCATGTAGAATACGTTGAGTTATATATATGTTAAACCGTTCGGAACGGTACTTATCTTATCACTTTGAGTTGTCTAGTTAACTAAAAGCAATGCCTAAATTTCTATACATTGATTATGTCATAAATTTGGAGGTTTAGTTCATCACTACATCTCAGCCCACAGTTTGGGCTTGTTACTTACTGAGTTGGTGTATTCATGTTACCCCCTACACCTTGTGTGCTGATTCAGGTATCCCAGTACACTATAATGCTTGTTGATCGTTTGCTGCGGTTCATCTTCGGAGAGAGCGAGGTAGCTGCTTGGCGATCGCAGACCCACATTTCTCCTTCCCTATCTTCCTTTGTTTATTCTGTTAGTTATTTCTCATGCAATTGTTGTCTTGATGTATTTTGGAACAGTTGTAGTATGGCTCATGACTTAGTGACACCAAATTTTGGGATTTCTCTTTTTGCAGTAAACTTGGGTTTGATTTAATCTTTTATTTCAATTTTCCTCTGATGAAAAGGAGTAATATTTAAATATTATTATGATAGAAATCGAATTGGTTAAGAGTGTAGGCTTGCCTCGGTCCACGATAGGTGTCGTCACGACCGGGTTGGTTTTTGGGTTGTGAGAACTTGGTATTAGAGTCTAGGTTACATAGGTATCATGAGTCATGAGAAGGTTTAGTAGAGTCTTGCGGATCGGTATAGAGAGGTATGTAGTTATCTTCGAAGAGAGCGAGGTATGTGCTTGGTGATCGCAGACCCGCCTATCTCCTTCCCTATCTTCCTTTGTGTATTCTGTTAGTTATTTCTCAGAAAATTGTTGTTTTGATGTATTTTGGCACAGTTGTAGTATGGCTCATGACTTAGTGACACAAAATTTTGGGATTTCTCTTTTTAAAGTAAATTTGGGCTTGATTTTATCTTTTATTTCAACTTTCCTCTTATGAAAACGGGTAATATTTAAATATTGTTATGATAGAAATCGAATTGGTTAAGAGTGTAGGTTTGCCTAGTTCCACGATAGGCGTCATCACGACCAGGTTCGTTTTGGGTCGTGACAAGAGCTTAGTTGTCATTGTAAGGGAGGAATTTTCTGGCTAACTTATACTACATTCTATACAGAATTTTAATATAATTTTGTTTTCTCGCTTTTTGTTCTCATTATTATTGTGCCCGGAAACCTTGTTCCCAGACTCGTCAGCTTTGTCATTTCATCTGCATTCTAAGGCTAAGCATTTTATATGTCATCAGTTATTTCATTATTTTTTGGGTCAAATTAATTCATTTGTCTAGAAACCACGAACAAATTTAACTGTACTATTTTATGGGTAAATAATATATTTAGTCAGATATTACAATCCACTAAGACAAAAATCATAATTTACCTATATATAATCAAGGATCAAAAAGTGATAGTAAAAAAGAACTACGGCAAGACTAATTCATGATGTCACATAAACATAATTGTTGGATTTTTTTACTTAACAAACTTCATATTAGCAAAAACATAGAAAAAGATAGCATGGGATTATTAATTTTCTTTGGAGTTATACGACTTCTGAACGATATTTTGTGTTGTATGCTTCCTCGTCTACCCTTCTCAAAGCCATACACAGATGGATATGAAGGGAATAAACTTCAAAGGAAATCTTACACGTGATGTGGAATATTGAAGTTTCTTGTACTTCATTCGTCAAAATCATGATAGAAATTTCAGATGGACCAGGCTCTTACAAATTTAAGCAGTTAATGAACTGCAATTATGTAAATATCTAGACTTTTCTGCTCTCCTTGTCCCAAATGGTTCTCTATCTTACTTTATACAAGAGCCAAATAAAATGATCTTTTAATGTCGAAACAAAAAATAAACTTATCTTCAAATAAAATTAAGTGGACGTTTGGACAAACAAATTGTGAGATTCCTGAATAAGAGAAAAAAAAATTCACGTTGAAAATGGTATTGGAAAATTGAAGTTGTGTTATGACATGAAAATAAATTAAAATTGTTTTTAAATTTTTGTGAGTGATTTTAAGTAAAAATTGGGTATAAAAATAGCCTTTTGGAATTCTTCAAATTTCAAAAATTCCACTGATTCCAAAAGTGAAAAAAAAGTTCCAACTTATAGTACAGTGTATAATTCTAATATTTCCGACATTAACTTTACGAAAAGTTTATTTGACTCTTAACAAGTTAAAGAATGAGCTGTTTGAGATTGAAACGATTAGTCAATACCAAAGTAATTCTATGAACACATGTAAAGACTCAAGTATGACGAATACTTTGTTTTGAATACTTTGTTTTGTAGTCCGGAACCAAAATTATGGTTCTTTTGGACTCAAATAATCAAAATGTGTGAAAAAACAATTGATGGCCTACATATAACACCTTTTTAAAAAAGGCGCTATACCTTAACGGCCGTTTGTCCAGTTAGGTATAGCGCCTTTTTAAAAGGCGCTATATTTGAACGTCAAAAAAGGGGAACATACAGCGCCATTTATTAAGCGTTGTACTATAGCGTCTTGATAAAGGGCCCTATACATATATAAAGGTCGTCCATATATGAAGGTCGTCCCTTTCCCCTTCCCCACAGAATAGAAACGCCTCTCCCCATTAAAAAAGCAAAACATCGGTCTCCCCCCTTCCATTGTTGACGAAAAAAGCTCGAGTGGAGCCCACCGGTCCCACAAAAAGTATAGATTCTCGGTCCCACGTCCTAGCTAAGGTATTATCTCGGAGTGGGTTGCTTGTTTCGGCTCCAAATCACCAAATCTTCAACTTTTCAAAAATTTTAAATCTAGTTTCCGACTTATTTTTTGTTAAAACTCGTATAAAAAATGCATATTAGTTGTTTTTAATGTGCTCTATGTTATTATGTGAATGTTTTACGATTTAACTAGTTTATTATTTTTTATTCAGACTATAGTATTAGTGTGCTAAAATAATTAGTAAAATAGAGAAATTGTTATTAGTTGTAAAAAAAATATTAATTAGTTACTTTTTACTCTGGTATATGTATTTTCGTGAATTTTTTATAATTAAATTTATTTATTATTTTTATCCGATTTAGATTATTTATTTTCTATAAGGTTAGTAAAATAGATAAATTGTTACTTTAGTTTTATGTAGTGGTATCTTGTGGCCTAATGTAGTGCTCGTATTTGTAATATAATGCCCTTTTAGCATAGTAAAATATAGTGTACTTTAGTGTAGTATCCTTGTAGTTATTGAAATTAGTCATTTAAGTATCTCTTATACCCAATACGTCAAAAAACTAATAGTTCAAACACAAATTCTCTCCAATTCTTGTCAACAAACGTAAGAAAATAATATGAGAAAAATAACAATATTTGTCAAACTAAGTATTGTTATATGAATATTTAACAATTAATATAGTTATGAAAACTAATTATTTAATTTTATTATACTAAAAAATAAGTGAGTAACAAACAATAATATAAACTAATAAAACTAACATATAAAATAATAAAACTAACATATACAATAATAAACTAACATATAAATAATAAACTAACATATAAAATAACAGACATGTTGAGTGATAAATCAGGGAAATTTTCTTATCATGAACACAAGAATTCAGGATACCTTGGTGCTAATGGGCCTCAAATATCGAGCCCGAAACCAAAATGTGAATATTTAATAATTAACAATATAGTAACAATAACATGTAAAATTATAATACTGAAGGTATTGCAATATATTTAAGCAATGAAAAAGAAAAATAATGTAATTAATATTGTTCAATTTGCAGTAGTCGTCATGGAGGTTCCGCCTTTGCATCCCGGACCTGCCTTGCTAGAGCTACTGTTGCTACAGGCCAAGAATAGGTTTTCCTACATATGGGAGGGATAGTTACTGACCCAGGCATTCCGCGCTAGGAGAGTAGACGATATGCGGGACTTTCTTAGGGCCCACCATCTCCATCCCCATATAGTCAGACGCCTCCAGGATACGAGTTTTTATAGGATTGTCGAGATCGGCCGGCTGCAACTGGATTGGTCATTAATCACGGCTATGATAGAGCAGTGGCGACCAAAGACGCACACATTCCATTTTCCCATTGGCGAGGCCACTATCACGCTTGAGGACGTGGAGGTCCTGTGTGGGATGCCCGTTGATAGACACCCTGTTGCTTTGCCGAATGCCATCAGAGAGTATACGAGTTTGCAGCACCTGGAGATGCTGCAGCGGCTCACCCGTTTCCAGCCACCGGATGAGACTGCATTGATTGGGGCTAGTCGTCTGCAGTTGACACCCGTCCGGCAGCATTTGAGGGCGATGCACGCTGACATCGCAGATGATACACCGGAGCTTCATATTCACCGGTACACGAGGTTGCTACTGTTTCTTATGTTTGGAGGGGTTTTGTTCCCGAACACTTCGAGGAACTTAGTCAGCTTGATATTTCTTCATTATATTGAGCAGCTAGATGATTTACATCACTACAGCTGGAGTGTTGCTGTTCTCGATTACTTATACAGGAAGATATGTCGGGCGAGCATGGGAACCTAGAGAGACATTGTAGGGTTTTCGTCGCTGCTACAGGTGAAAACATAGTCGAATACTCTCTTCATTATAACATACCTAGTAAAAGTATACCTTAAATTTTATGTCCACGTTGTATATTAGGTTTGCGTCTGGGAGCGGTTCCTGCAGTTGCAGCCACCTCTACCACCCTTAGCTTTGGATGCACCACCTTCGTTTCTCCCTTTAGCTAGGAGGTAGGTTCATAGGCGAGGATATGGACGGGAGTACGAGGCTCGACATAATCTTCCCTATTGCAGGGATTTGTTGAATTTACTGGAGGGCGCACAGGTAAATGTATATCTAACTTTACTTGGCCTGGATTTATATGTTTTTCGTATACTCACGTTTCCTATTTTTACTTAATAGTTCATTTAGAGGCCATAGAACGTCGAGCTAATAGCTGGTTTGCCCGATTATTGCTCGACTGGCCGAATTATGTGGAGCTATTCCTTCCCGTTGATGTGTCTTGATATTGTCGAGCATCATGCCACCTAGCGAGTACTTTGCCAGTTAGGCTGACCGCAGCTTGTACCTCCACCGCCTCCTTGGCATATGACACATTACCAGCGGGATGATCGTTCCAGGGTGGACCAGACATATGTGGCATGGCTAGAGGCGCAGATCGATACTTGGGACCAGTGACATGACCTGATTCCACCCCCCTCCACTTGGCCGACCGAATGGTGATCATGAGTATATGGGTTGGCACCGCAGCGTTACCCAATTTCTTATCGAGAATCTCGTTTATCACGGTGGCGGTCGGTACATTCTATAGCCGGGAGGCACGAGGCACTAGTATGTTATTTGGTATACTTACTTGTAACGTTTACCTAGCGTTCCATAATTTAAATTTTACATGTTGTGCAGGCTATTGGCCTACATCTGTTCCACCAATTGGGACTGCTGCGCAGCAGCATACCAGTGAGGGAGAAGTCGCTTTGCACAAGTATGGCCGACAGGTTACGGATCTGGTTGACCGGACATTGAGGCGAGCCCGAGATAATGAGCGCTTAGGATACAAGGCTGAGTATGTGGCGCTACAACAGTACTATCATGGGCCAGCAGTGGAGCCGGAACGTGGCCGACGTGGCAGGAAAGCCTAGAGAGGTAGGGAAGTCCCACGAGGTTGTGGGGATCGTTGAGGAGGTGGTCCCCAGCAAGGGGGCGTTGAGGCACATGTTGAGGATGTTTGAGTTGATCAGTCGGGTGACCTTCATGAACCAGACCGTGCTCATAGTGATATGTCGTCATTCAGCCTTCAGCTTACTCCAGGGACTTCGCAGGTCACCCCTTCAGCTCTAATTTTATCGCAGGCACGACAATTATGCGACAGGAGTGGGATCAGTATTTTCCTGATCTTCCAGACCCATCGACCGTTGCTGATGATCGTCCGACACGAGATGTGGATAGTGCGCGCTGACTGAGTTATGGCTCATCATCGAGGGATGCTGAGGATCTTTCGAGGTGCAGGTTTGTTTGTATTACTATTATTTATATATGTTTTTATCTCATTTATTAGTCATAAATATCTAAATGTTTTTTTGAGGCATCATCCTCGCCCGTCACGGAGGCCACTTTGTGCGATACTGACATGGCTGTGACAGATGATTATATTCAGGAGCCCGACGAGACCATGGTAAGACAACCCAATTTTTTGTGACATAAAACTTACATTACTAATATATATTTCATACACTAAAATATCTTATTATTCTATAGGTTACTGTTGGACCGACCGTCCCTTCTACCGAGCCTGTCAGCCTGACTGACGATCATGTTGCAGTGCATCCTCCGATAAAAAGGCGATGTGATGAGGATGATCCTGGTAGTGTAGCCAGGCAGGATGGCATGCGCCTCAGGCCAACGACTGCTTTAAAGCATATAGGATGTGGGACACATTGGCTTTTTATTTTATTTTATGTACATATGACGTTCATTAAATAATAGCAACAATTTTTATAGTTTATATTATATGCGCATTATGTTTTTATTTCTCGGGTTTTTTGTTATTTTAATACTACAACACAAACACAAACATAGCAACTTACCATAATTTAAATTCAGTACAACTAACGAAAACACATGACACAGAAAACATAAAGATAAAATACTACACTCAACGCATACATGTGTTTGTTTAGTCACTATCTCCTATTATTCTCTGCTTCAACCACTTAAATTTCTCTTCCAACCTATTTTTTCTTCTTCCGTCTCTTTTAGTTTCTCCTGCACTGCCCTAGTTTGTCGTTGCATTTTAATGTTCTGGAGTTCGTACTCACCTGTCATATTCCAAACATACTGCAAACATGATTTGTGGTATTCCTGGTTAATTAGTTCATCATACTATACTTAAAATCTACAATGATTTTCGTCCTACCAACGAGGATTATAACACAACACTATTAGTTAACATTTTATATAAAAAATATTAACAAACATTATTTTCAAAACAATAACTTACAAGTTGTTGACATATCCAGTGTTTGCGCCCAACATTACTATTTGACCAACAAGGCTTCAAAATTGCATGTTTGCCACAATATCACCTTGATACGTCATTGCGTCCAGAATTTGTTAATGCAAGAAAAATAAAAAATTTATGGAAAGTTTTTCTATTTGTTTTGGTTAAGCGCAGATAATAACTAAAATCCGCTATTTATTTATTGGCAAGACAACACAGATAACGTAGTATTTCACCGTGCTATTCTTCGCGTGATAATGATTCTTTTGGGTACAATACAGCTTTTCCAGAAGATAGCTTTTGCAGAAGATCGGCATTTTCAGGTCGACAAGACAACACACATAACGTGGTATTTCACCGTGCTATGCTTCGCATGTTAAAGATTCTTTCGGGTACAATACAATTTTTCCATAAGATAGCTTTTGCAGGCGAGCAACTTTTTCAGGTCAACAAGACAATACACATAACGTGGTATTTCACTGCACTATACTTCACGTGATAATGGTTCTTTCGGGTATAAGACATCTGCTTAAACTTAACCAAGTCATCTGTATTTCAAAGACCATTTGAATAAACATTAGAACATCCATTTAAAAAATGCCACTAACATTTAACAAGTAGTCCAAAAAGAGGCAAAAGGGTGAAGATAGTTCAATAGATCCCCATGGAACACGTCTTATTGAGGGCGACACGCATTCTACAAAGTCTGAAGGTATGAGAATTTGGGGAGAAAAAATACAATGGGTTCCCCTTTACTAAAAATGGTGTGATTATGAAGTACTATGCCGCTGGCATGGGCTTGTTGTGCCACAAGAAGTGTCTACAACCTTCCAAACAAACATACACAAAGATGAACCGGAAGTGATTAGACATTTGATGGAGGAGATTCTAGAGATGGAAAAGACACTAGTTGTTCATCATGAAATGGATGATCTTAACTTCCTGGGAGGAACGGAGGATCAGTACTGGGATTTGTTAAAAAATAATAAATTGTATAGAGACGATGATTATCCTATTTTCCCAACAGTTGTCGAGTAGGAGGGACTACCTAAGTTTTTACCACAGACGTTGGACGTTAGAGTCCCATATTGTTGTAGAAATCAAGAAAGTGATATTCTTGATGTTAGCGATGAAATACGAGAAATGTGTGTGAATTGGGGCCTAGATTATGATGCCCTTGGTCCTGATAGATGCGTGCATGATATTGATGAAGAAGATGAAGAAAGTGACATTAAAATTGTGCCAGACATCGACGATAATGGTGAATGATAATTTTTTTTAAAATGAGTTTATGTTAAATTGTTGTACTGAAGTATTAATTCTAAATATCAATAAGACTTAATAGCAATGGAAACATAATTTTATTTCATACATTCTGCAAGATGAACAAATATATACACTTATTACAACAAATTACGGAAACAAAAGACTATGTGTATCCTTGATAATTGGGCACATTAGATGAACTTCCACCAGGAGCTGAATTACCACCGCCACACAAACCACGTGAAGGACATTTATGACGGTTGTGTCCTGTTTGTGAGCATATGCCACATTTGCGCGCATAAACACTATTACCAACATCCATTTGGTTCCGTATACGCGTTCTTTTTTGCACTTGTCGTTAACGTACATACTCCTTTTTACACACCATATTAAATGATTCCAGCGGCCAATAATGCTCAGCACCCATTGGCTGCAACTGCCCACTATAGGTGCTTAAGTATCCAGGAACACTATATTCCTTATCAACGTAGTTGGTTTCCCCTAAACCTGTATGTTGAAAGCACTTCATGGCATGAGAGCACAGCATGTGGTAGATGGACCATTTCTCACAAGAGCATAAACTTCTGGCTTCATTTACGGTGTGTGGATTATTCCCCCGATTTTGATGGATAGAGGTGCGAACTTCAAAAATATTTCGCTCGTTGCAATACTGTAAATATGAATGCCAATGTGCTCATCGCCTGTATTTCTCAAATATTTTCATTGGTATTGGCATAAATTCAACACCCATTTTCATCAATGACGATGCACCTCTAGCCCTTTCAATAAACCTTCTCCGACATCTGCTTGTATGACATCCGCACCATGGCAATGACAGGAAATCCACGTGCAGGCTTCAATAACTCGTTGAAAGACCCTGACACATTTGTAGTCAGAATTCCCCATATTCTGCCACCATCCGCATGAAAAGTCCACTTGCCAAGCTCATTTCGCATCAAGCAACAATAGGCTCCCTTATCTTCCTGCCTGATAGATTCCATGTGCCTCCTTTACACTCTTGGTGATTTGTTGCAGCCATCCACATTAAATCATGCAAATCCTTGCTGGGATATGCCTTCTGGAAATTGGCCTTCAGGTGCCTCGCACAGTAATGGTGGTAGGCATACGGTTCCTTCCATGCATGCAAACTCTGTACAGAACTTAAAATACCACCATACCGATCAGATATTAGACAAATACCTGAACACTATTTGATAACATGCTCCTTCAAGTGGTTCAAAAATAGTGTCCACGTCTCTTGGCCTTCATTGGCACAAATAGCAAAGGATAAGGGAAATATACTTCCATTAGCATCTACTGCAAAGGAGATCAACAACTTAATATCATACTTCCCATAGACATGATTGTCGTCTATGGATATTACTGGCCGTCAATGAAGAAAATTATCAATTGCTGGTTTAAATGCCCAGAACACATAGTTGAATATATGTTCTGGTACTCTCAGGCTCCGCTCAAGCTTCCATTCAACAACAGTCCCGGGGTTAAAGTGTTGCAATGCGTCCATGTACATGGGTAGAGATGCAAAGGACTTATCCCAGTTACCATAAACAATTTCAAAGGCACATTTGCGATCGAGAAATGCCTTTCTTTTGGTAATGGTGCACCCTTATTCCTGGTGGACATATGTTATACACTCTTTGATCTTGTACCTTATGGACGCTTCAATGTATGGAATCAAGACAAGAGAAATCAAGTTAACACTCAAGTTAAAATTATTCCCACTAAATGTGTCCATGTCACAATTGTGGGTGCCAATGTATTTACCCACAACCCACATATTTGTTTTCTTCTTCCTCGCATGCAGCATCCAATTACAAATTGTAAACCATCTACGACAGACTACCTTGTATACATCTGGAGATGACTCGCGTACCATGATCTCATGACACTCTTTTACGTTGTACATTAGCACTGCCCTGGTTAGGCACGCTTTATCGCGAAAAAACATGCTCTTTCATAGCACCGTTGCTCTATATTCATCCCATATTGCTGTCTGAATTTTGTCAATATCCCTTATGAGGGCATCAACATCTGGCATACTTGGAAAATGATCAAGGTAGGGAATCTCCCTTGAATAAAACGGCACGTGGGACTCGTACACTCTTGGTCTAACGGGAGGTGGAGCATGCTCCCTCGTCAAATCAGGTTCAACATTCTCTTCATCCTCATCATCACCCTCATAAGGGAAGGTTGTGTCATCTCCATACTCATCGGCATTGTTTCCATAATCAATATTCTCTTTTTGACTCTGCGCATATGCCAGATCCCGATTAAATATGTCGTCTTCGGGAAATTACATAAGGACAGTACCTTCAAGTTACTCGTTTTCACTGCACAACCAACAAAATAACGAGTTACTCAAATTGATCCAAACTTTACATATAGCTTTATCACTTCACTTACAAATCGCAATGTGTTGATATCCCATGATGGACATTATCCTGTTGGTGATGACTCCCGGATGAACCACCATGATCCAACACACCAAAACTAGGCATATTCCAACTAGGCGTAGGTTCATAACTTGTAAAATTCATATTTGGCAGATACCCCTGTGGAATGTATGGGTTTAATAAAAATTCAATACAACAAAAATAAACATCGTAACGCAGAGAAAAATTGAAGTTTACCACTCGTCTTGTGGATTATGTAAACTAGGAGAGAAATTATTTCCACGTCCTCATTCGCCCGTGGAGATAAGTTTAGATCAGGCCAAACTCTTTCAGCCGGAACCTGTTCGGTTAAAACTGCTCCAAAATAACCACCCGATAACCGAGGGATATCCATGCTTTGCGCAACCTCATTATTGCGAACGTCTTTAACCTTGACGTACATTTCCAATATTTTTATCACAAAAAATTCCCGGTATTCATTCGGAGTCCTCAAAAAATATCTCAGAGTTTCATCGTCTTCAATGTTAAACTCAGCATAAAAAGAAACTCCTTGCGGAGTGACAGAATATGGGTATCTTCCAGTTACTTTAAGGTTCACCGAACGTTTGCTCATACTCATTTTTTACATAACAACGATACCAGTGTATCGTACTCCATTGTAAGTGGAAATTAACATGACACTGTGGAGATAAACTATAGGTTACCGAGTTATTTTCTACCACAACCTCACCTCCCCAAGTATAATGAAACCCTTATTCTTCGCTCTTCAAACAATATGACAAAATGCAAAACAACTTAATAAATAAATATTTCAGAAGACTTGAGAATATTTATGAATGGATTTTTATAAAATCCTTAACTTCTTTAAATAAGGCAAAAACCAGTCCGGGGGTACAATTTTTTGAGGTATAGCGCTTTAAATAAAGGCGCTATACCCAGTTAAATTATTGTTATGCCAGTTAAGTCCATAAGAATTATTGATTGACCCACATAATATATATAGCGCCTTTCAAAAAGGCTTTATATATATAGTTCCTTTTAAAAGGGTGCTATACTTAACTGGCCAAATGGCCGTTAAGGTATAGCGCCCTTGAAAAGGGCGTTATATAGAAAATGGTCACCAAGTTTTTTTTCACACATTATGGTTTTTTGAGTCCAAAATAACCACATTTTGGTTCCGGACTCTTTTGTTTTGATGCCCTACTGGCTCATATATATACTAGAAGCAAAAAATGAAATGACATTGTCTTTGCAGCCATCCTATTGTAATTTGCCAATTTTTCATTATTTCTTATCGCCCTCTATTTTTTGCTCAAATTAACTTGAAACGAGCGAACCTGGAAAGTCCTAGGTTCGCAAATTCGAACTCGCAAAAGCGAAGCTTGAGCAATTCTGACGCCTTCACAATTGCGATAGAATATGTCCCAAAAGTGACCAGTTTGTCGGAAAAGCGACCCTACCCAATCCAACCCTTCATCGCAAATGCGATACAAATTTCGCAAATGTGAACTCTACAGGCTTCATAAAAGCGATCATTTCCTTGCAAATGTGATCCCTTCCCCAGCAGCCCAGGTCCGCAAATGCGAGGACTACCTCGCAATGTGGTAGTCGCATTTGCGACAAAAACATCACAAATGCGATGAAACTAGTACCAACACTCAACAATTTAACAAAGTCAATCCGAAACCAATCCAAAACTCACCCGAGCCCCCGAGGCTCCAAATCAAGCACCCACTCCAGTCCAAAAACATAACACGAACTCGCTCGCACGATCAGAACACCAAAGTAACCTCTAGAAGCAAGAATCGGATGCCAAAACGCATGAGAATGACAATGAACTTCAAGAACTTCTGGAATCCCAACCTAGCGTCCGAACCATATCAAATCAACTCCAAATGACACTGAATTTTGCAAGCAAGTTCCATATGAAGAAACGGGCCTATTCCAAGTTCCAAAACCAAAATCCAGTCCCGCATTTCAGGGAGTGGATCGAGGGTATATGCAAGCAACTCACCCACTCGGAGCGTAAGTGGCATAAGCTCTCCAAGGGCAAGTGGGAGGCTCGTTTTCATGGTGAGTGCCTCTTTCTTGTTGACTTTTCTATCCTGTTATTGTCATGGCTTGCCCAAGACCACAAAACTTCAGGAAATCGCCGATGCCATAACCTCGACCCTGTCTAAAAAAACCTCCGCTTCTCTACATCCCATTGTCGAAGCCACTTTGAAGAAGGAGGAGAGAACGAAGAAGAAGAAGAAGAAGAAGAAGAAAATATCTTCTGACTTCTTGGATTCTCCTGCCGAGGCCAAGAAAAGAAAAAGGATCGTGCTCGGCGTCAAAAAGAGCACCAAAAAACTTCGAGTGCCCCGGTCCCAAATTCTGAAGCTCTTCATTTCCTCAAGGACTTTCCCGGGGATGACGAGGACATGGAGTTTTTCACCCAAGAGTTGGCAGCCCAGGAGGGGGACGCTCGTAAGGCTCTCCTCATCTTGGGAGCTTGGAAGAACATGTGGCTACTACTTCTCAAGAAGCCCCTCCAGTCCTGAGAATAGTCATTCTTGAAGATGATGTCGTCATCCATATTCAAGAATCACCGCCCCGACTGAAGGACACGTTAAATAAAGCTCGGGCTACTGAATTGAAACCAACCAACGCATCTCGGGTTGTGGATGATGCCCTCAACTTTTTCTTTGAGGGTGTGGACATTGACATGCTGGATGATTACTCTAGCTTTGGCCACCTGGAGATCCCAAAAAGGGTCGTAAAACTAGGTGTATGTGGGCCGTGTTCGAGCGTGAAGCTCGAAAGCAGTTTCGGCCTCGAGTGTGGACCCTGAGCGAAAGAAGGCGGTCATGTTCACGGTGCTAGCGGATACCAACATGTTGTCAAGGCTAGTCGAAGTGGCCAGATATCTCCATTCCTTGGTAACTGAGGAAGACCAAGTGAAGATGAATGAGGTAGATGGGCAATGTTTCTTCAACAAGGTCCAACAAGCGCTAAGGTACAACCTAGAATCTGAGCGGGATGCCATCAATGAGGACTTGGAGTCGACCAAGGTACAACTCCGAGTGGAGAAAGAGAAGATGAAAAATAAGCTCGGTTGAACGAGGAGCTACGGGAAAAACTCACCTAGGCTATCATAGATCATGATGCTCTTGGCTAAGAGTACACAGTGCTGAAGTCCAAATTGGAGGTGGATTCGAACAAGGTCTCAAAGCCCAAGATATGTTGGCCCAGTACAAGACTAATGTCAAGATAGCCGAAGCCCAGATCATAACGAATGCTGAGTATGTGAAATGGCTATCTCAGATGGAGGTTCTCAAGGAGATCCAAGTCGGGGGGGGGGGGAGGGAGGTCGGCTTAGCAGCCAAGATCGAAGAGGCCAAGGGGCTTGAAGCTGAGGCCGAGGTGAGGTACCAGCCCGAGGGTTCGAATTGCGAGTTGGGCTCTGGTAATGACTAGCTTAGCTTGTATTTTTGTCTTTTTTGTTTTGTGTATTTGTACGTTATATACTTTGGAGCCGTTTTCTCGTGCCTTTGTAAATATCTTTTGGTGAATATATATATATATATATATATATATATATATATATATATATATATATATATATATATATATATATATATATATATATATATATATATATATTTTCTGGGTTTGCTTGTGTTTAGTACTTAGGATATATAACTTGTGTCTCGGACTTAATACCTCATCAATGCCTTAGCATAAATTTTGGCGTTGCTCAAATTGTTCAACTTCCGAGGCCCGAACAAAGTTCTGGTCAAGTGACTGCTCTGAGTTTCTTTGACTTCGGAGAGTTTAACAAAAATGAAACGATGTCTTAATTAAAACTTTCTAATAATTTATCCGGACAAAGTTAACCTTTGCCGAAGGTGGCCCTTTCTTTGGCCGTGATTCAAGACCGATTGATTCGACCATATCGAACATAGTCTTTATAGACATAAAATGTGTAAGGACCTTACTTTTTATATTTATGAACTCATACGTCTTCGAGTCGTTTATGCATTGGGATTGAAGCTCCACCGTCTTTGTTCCTTAAGTTAACTGTGGCCTTTCGTATTTAGGCCCTGCCTTGTCGGCTCAGTGCCCTAGGGTTTAATATCCCGATTTTCCTGATATTACTATCAGACAGCAGTCCCACGTTTGGGGCGACCCATAGGCTTAAGGGTATTTAAATGATTGGGGACGGTCTCGAGGACTCTTACCGCCCTTGGTTGTGTGCCTCCGGTTAACGATGGCCCGAAGGCTTAACATGTTGAACCCAATATTTATTCTAAGAGACATAAAAGTGACATTGCTCATGTAAGTCTAAATCGATGAAGTATAGAAGGCGAATTTTCTCACTTTATTACTTCAAATGTAGTGTAGATAATCGATTGATACAAAAAATTATCCGCTATGATGAGAATGAACTATCCGGGCACTTGATCGTTTAAACCTTACAATGAATACTATTATTCAAGTCTTAGCTTTTGATGTCAAGTAAAATTGTCTGCGAAGGTTTTTAACTAAGATCTTCGGTTCTTGACTCATTGTGTGATCGTCCCCTAGTACTTGAGGCCGAATTTTGAGGGCTCGAGTACTATTGATCCGATACGGGCAGTCCCCAGTCCCCGATCATGGACTAGTCTTCACATCTAGAGTATCACACTTACTGTTGCCTTATTAAAAACCTTGCCATAAAACCTACTTTGAGAAAAAACTGGTCGAAGAAAAAAGGTGTGCAACACGTGCTTTCAGACCTAATTCTTGGACTTGATTTCGATTTAGTACTTGAACGAGTTAGTTCAAAGGATAATAAATTTGAAAGTATTTTAGGTATTCATACCTCAGCAATAGTACCACTTCAAGTGTTCCATATTCCAGTTGTTTTGCAGTTGTATGTCATTTTCGGACTCAAGCTGGTACGAGCTTTTTCCGGTTATACCTGTGACTCTGTATGGTCCTTCCTAGTTCGGGCCTAGTTTCCCATCGTTCGGATTCTTGGTATGTTGTGTGAAATTCCTCAATACCAAGTCCCCACTTAGAAGTGTCAAAGGTTTTCCCTTCGTTGTAGTATCTTCCCATTTGCTACTTTTGAGCTGCAAACTGCACCAGAACAACTTCTCACCTCTTGTCCGCTAAATTTAATGTTTTCGTCTGCTCTATTAGGATAAATCGACCCCGAGGGAGCTCTTAGTTAGTCGTCCTCGACTCTGATCTTTGACCGGTACCTGTTGTGGATATCGAGTCAGGTAACCGTTGGGTACTCTAAAAGAAATTTCTTCAGTTATTGAGACGCAACCAAACTTTGGGGGTTGATTCCCTGAGTAAGTTTCTGAATGGCCCAATCGTCTGCAACCTGGGGCATGCCTATTTGTTCCATCTGGAATCTTGACACGAATTCCCTAAGCATTTCGTTGTCCTGTTCCTTGACTTTGAACATATCCGATTTCCTTGTCTCAACTTTAATAGCACCGGCGTGCGCTTTAACAACGACATATGCAAGCATAGCAAAAGAATCAATAGAATTCGGAGGTAAGTTGTGATAAATTTTTTGGAATCCGATCCTTTTAATATTAGAGGTGCACCGGGATCTTATCGACCCTCGAGTTGTAAGCTTTCATTTTTTGTCGTTCGCCTATATCTTTTTTTCGCTGGATTCCACCCGCTTTGTCAGTTCCTCGAGCATCTTCATCACCTCTTACTTGGGTCCGGACCCATAGGGCTATGTGACAATCTGTTCTTTCCTCTGAGTATCTTCTCCAACACGTTCGGGTTCAACCACGTTATATGCATGATTTTGACTCTGCAGTTGTGCTATGGCAATTTGCTAAGCTTGCAACATCTTAGAAATCAAATGTCAGCTAACTCCATCACCTCCCCATTCGGGTGCCTCGCGAGTCGATGGCCGAGGTGCCCTGTGAATGTTGTTATCGGGATCAGTTGGTAAGTTGTTCTTGATAGCAATCTGTGAATTGGCATCGATTGGGTCATCGATCGGAATACCATTAGGGTCGATAGAGGGAACGTTGTTTCTTGGAACCACATTGTTGTTTTCATCATGGTGGCATGATTCGACCTCAACACTTAAGTGAGCAGATTGGGAGTTTGACATACTGAATTCTTGAAATCAAACTTTAAAAAACAAGTGTGATATAAAGATTCGTATTAAATCACCACAATTATCCTTAGTCTCATGGTGGAAACCAAATTGTTTACCCTTGAAATGGATAATAATTAGACTTGTATGGGGTTTAAAAGATACGTGATTTAATTTAATATGAATGATCAAAGAACTTTAAGTAACTGAACTGAAGGGAATAAAACGATCAAACCAAGTGTGGTGAACTGATTAAGCTTGGCGTTAGACTCAAATATTTAAGATTGGTTTCAGTCGAGCCCTCGGAATAGAGTTCGATTGTAACTAAATGGATGAATAACCGAAGAAGACTTGAACAATTTTCTAAAATTCAAAAATGAATTTTATTGCTTTGATATGAGTGCCAACAGTGACCCAAAAAATAAAAAGGTTCCTCTCTTTATATAGTAGGGGAGTTTTAACCTTAATACAAGTCTAAAAAAGGTAAAAATCCGTTCCTTCCTTTTCTCTCATGAAAACACGATGTACAGCTGATATCGAGCGTGATCCGTGCCGTAATATCTGGCTGATGGCGGATATTTCGGCTCTCCGATTATCTTCTTTAACTGTTTTTCCTTTACCCTCGGTTCTTCGTATTGCTCAAGCTGGAATTTCTCCGAGTTCGGCCATGATCAATCCCGATGTATCACCTGTGCACTCCTGGTTCCGATCTGCGGGCATCCTCAAACTTACTTGAGCTAGTAATGGGTAACGTTGTTCCTCGCTTCTCAATGGGAAATTGGAGGTAAGTTTATCCCCAATTTTAGTCATACACAGAACTATTACTCCAAATTTTAGAGATTAGAAATTCTGCTAAATTTACCATAAACTTGACAGAGTTACAGATATGATATATGATAAAACTGCAATAAAATCCTCCAACTTTTTCAGATTGAGCAAAACCTTCTAATTAGAAATATTTATTTATTTCTTCTACAATGATTTATTTGCTCTATGCCTCTAAATATATGTGAGTATATCGTTCTAATCTTGTACTATTAAAATGTTTATTTAAAATTTAGGTTCACTATTCTATTCACTACCACCACACAAAACAGCACCACCTATCATCATCATTGCTTTTATCATGTGCTTATTTTTTACAATACCATGCTTTTAAATTTGTTCTCGAAACTTTTGTTTTGCATTACTAACCGCGAGTAAATTTAGATAGTCCTAAACTACATGTTACGTTACATTTTTATGTAAAGGGGTGATTATTTCATCATTATAATAGTTATTGAGGTAAGAATTAATATTTTATCTCTCATTTGTTTGTTTAAAATTTAGCTACTATGGAGACAGGCTAATCTAGAATAGGAATTCTATGAGTTCAACCTCCTATGTTCTTAATTAGCATTGAGTTCATTGTGTTTTAAAAACTATGATTCATATTTACTGATTTTTGTAGTTTTGATGGACTTTGACACATAAATTTATGTTTCTTATTAAAAGTATTGAATTCAGTTGAACTCGATATTTCTATGTTGCATCCGCCCCTACGGAGGCTTTATTTAAATAATGGCACACAAGAAGCGGAGAAAAGGGAAACAAGTAATGGAAAGCAGACGGATGTTCCAAAGAACAACATGATTGTTAATAAGAAAAACATTTGCAGGATGTTTCTTACCGACTTCAAGATAATTTAATAAGATAACAAAGACACCATATGGTATAACTAAGGAGAGGCGGGACTAATATCTATTTTTATATAGACAACTGAAAGCACCTGTTATTATTATATTATTTATATTTATATAATAACAAAGATGAAAGCGTGGATCCTATGTGCTTAAAGAAAATTATTACCATTATCTCAATCGGGCCAATAAACAACTCCCATTTGCTCTAATAGCCTAAATAATAGCAAGTGGACAAACAAGAGGATTTGTTAAGTTAATTAAATTTACAAGATATGGATCCATCACATATCACAGGTCATTAGTAGATAAGCATCACCCTTAAAATATGCTGGCTGTATTTTAAAGGGATAAATGTGTCTTTGCTTTAAACGGATGATCTTCCTGTCAGATGACAATTTAATGTGTATTTAATTAGGATTAGCACTTAATGACAAACAGTTGTTTCTTAATTTTTCTTAGGAATGGAAGAGAGGGTTCCTGCAATGTTAAGGGCAACAGGAAGTGATATTGAGTAAAAAAAAAAAAATATTTGAAGCACTAGTTATATGTTCTGTTTTATAAAGATCGTTCGTGAATTATTTTTTTATTTTTTTAAAACGCGAGGAAATTGAGAAAATTATATTTGAGTACAATACCATTTATCTTACATTTTGCTTTTTTCTTTGTGAAGACCTTACGGAAAAAATTCCAAAACAATTGAGCATACTAATAGAAGTCTGGATTAAAAAAATTAATTTTTGTTAGTTTGATTTGATTTATCGATTGCAATTAATTTGATCCGATAAACAAAATGATCGAACCAATCCGACCTATGTATTCTTGAAAAATTAAGGAAAAGACAAAGGAATCGTTTGGCTATAGATTTTGTCAAAATAAATTTAGATTTAATTTGGCAAACACATGTTTGGCCACTGATTTTGCTTATATTTTGGCAAAATCCCAAATCCCAAAACCCAGCTCAATAGCTGGTTTTGGGCCAAAATATCACTATTAGATTTTTTAAAAATTGCCCCAAACTTTTATATTTTATAAAAGAGCTCACCATTTATTATTTTGTTACAATGTTGCTTCGTCTTCTCGGTTATCTGATAGTCTATCATGTAGTTCATTATAAAAATGATAATTTTGTACCAAATTTATTTATTTTTCAAGAATATGGTTTGCGATAATATAATGAATGCTATTGATAATGATATTATTGGGTATTGGTGGTAGCTTTTAAAACTTGTGGGTATAAGTCATATTTTATATTTTTCCAAAATAAATTTGAAAAATATGTTCTTAAAACTGATGTCCAAACATATTTTCATCTTCAATCCAAACTTTACCCAAATAAAAATTTTTCAAGCAAATAAAAGAATCTACGGCTAAACGCAAGTAAAATTTGGGGTTTAATAAAGTAATGGTAAATGGCTCCAAGTCGTTGTCTTATTTTGGGCACGTGATAACAGAACGTGGAAAAAAGACTAGTCCACTTGCCCAGTGAGAAACTTCAAAGAAGCACCAATTCACAAATACTATTCCTTAAATATTTCAGACATTAAAAGTTTAGTGGACCCCCTTTTTACAGGTGCATGTATCTTCTTGCTCCACTGTTCTCTCTCTGTCTCACTATATATACCTCAATCCCTTCTTCTTTTTCAGAATTCAGAACCTTTTCATCTTTACTCTCTACCATCAAACAAAATGTATCAACCAATTTCTACTGAGCTACCTCCGACGAGTTTCAGTTGTCTCATGCCATGTTTGACGGATACATGGGGTGACTTGCCGTTAAAAGTTGATGATTCCGAAGATATGGTAATTTATGGGCTCTTAACTGACGCTTTAACTGCCGGATGGACGCCGTTTAATTTAAAAGCCGAGTCGAGGGAAGAGATTGAGCCAGCTACGACTCCTGTTCCTTCAGTGGCTCCACCTGCGGAGACTACGAGGGCTCAAGCCCTTGTTCCCAAGGGGAGGCATTATAGGGGCGTTAGGCAAAGGCCGTGGGGTAAATTTGCGGCGGAAATAAGGGACCCGGCTAAAAACGGCGCACGGGTTTGGCTAGGGACTTATGCGACAGCTGAAGAAGCCGCGCTCGCTTATGATAAAGCAGCTTACATGATGCGCGGCTCCAAGGCTCTATTGAATTTTCCGCATAGGATTGGCTTAAATGAGCCTGAACCGGTTAGGCTGACTGTTAAGAGACGATCACCTGAACCGGCTAGCTCGTCAATATCATCGGCTTCGGAAAATGGCTCGCCGAAGCGGAGGAGAAAAGCTGCAGCGACTAAGCAAGCCGAATTAGAAGTGCAGAGCCGATCAAATGTAATGCAAGTTGGACGCCAAATGGAACAATTTCCAGTTGGCGAGCAGCTATTGGTCAGTTAAGATATATACGAGCTAAGAACTCCACGGCAAGGGCTTGTTTGGTGTGGAGTGAATAGAAAAACAGCAAATTATTCCGCTTTGCTTAGAGTAGGACCAAGGAGGCCATTTGGATTATGTGTCTCTGGCGTGTAAAGTGTCACCTTTCAGTTTAATTGCAGATTTTCTTGCCCTCACTTTGGATTTATTAAATGGATAATATTCGCTCTATTCTATAATAATTGAGTAATGCCAAAAGTTCATGAATAATAAAGGAGGTTAGCACTATAGAATGACAACAACAAAGTGTTGCACTTTGTATTGCAACACAAGGGAGAAAGTATATCGTCTTAATTGAGTGAAAATTAATTAAAGCCAAAAATTTCATAATATTAAAGGAATTAAGTTCATTAGTACCATTAAGTAATATTAGTATACAATTACAAACAAACGACAACCTGTTAAAAACCAATGCTTGTTAAATAGATCGTAATTTACGATTACATTTAATAAGTGATCTGATAATATAAAAGAATTTTACACCGTCAATCCATATGACTTAAACTTCTTTACCATCCTCCTAAGTTCAAGTAGTACAACTTTTGCAACATAATCAAAGCTTAATATACCAAATTTAATCTAATTGAATTACCATTACTAGAACAAGAGCTTTGTTCCTTGGGTTTCTTTTCTGTATTTCCAAGAGATACTTGCTTTTTCCAATAAGCCTTGATCTGGTGGATACTGAGGAGGGGTGCTAAGAGAAAAGGGTAAAAATTGCACGGGGCGCTCTATTTAGGCACCCCTCTTTAATTTGTACCCGTTTTATTTTTATATTTGCACCGGTACCCGTTTTTTTGTTAAAAGCCTTTCGAAAAGACAATATTACCCTTTTACAAGTAGTCAAGCTTCCTCTACTTCCATTCCTATACTGTATACTCACAAATACTCTCTTTCTCTCTCTCTCCCGTTCTTCGCTTACGATCGTCATTGTGCTTTGATATTCATCGCTTCAACTGTTTGTTCTCCAACAATATTACATATAATCACAGGTACATTACAGTTGTTTTTATCTCTTTTTTTTTTGTGATACTCATGTTTTATAGGGTTTTTTTTTTTTTTTTGATATTCATGTTTGATCGGTTGTTAGGGGTTAGTTCTATAGTGATTTTGTTATCTATACCTTAATTTTATGGAGCTGATTTTTTTGTTTTTTTTGTGTTTAATTATTGGTGTTTAATTTGTGCCTTTGTTGAGTTTTTTTTTGTTTTGTTTTGGTAATATGCTGAAGTTTTTGAACGTGTGTGTCTGTTTTTTATTTTGTAACTAGTGAACTTCAGCTTGTTTTTGTTTAGGAGCTGAAGTTTTTTGTTTTGTTATGGTGAACTTCAGCATATTTGGGCGCTTAATTTTTTGTTTTATACTTCAGCTTGTTTTTGTTTTGGAGCTGAAGTTTGTGCGTTGTTTTGGTGAAACTTCAGCATATAGATAGTTGAAGTTTTGTGTTTTGTACTTCAGCCTGTTTTTGTTTTGGAGCTGAAGTTTGTGCTTTTTTTGGTGAAACTTAGCATATAGGGAGCTGAAGTTTTGTGTTTTGTACTTCAGCTTGTTTTTGTTTTGGAGCTGAAGTTTGTGCTTTTTTTGGTGAAACTTAGCATATAGGGAGCTGAAGTTTTGTGTTTTGTTTTTGGTGATCCTTTAACATATTAGGAGCTGAAGCTTTTTTNGAAGGGTAACCACGATTTGAAGAGTTTGATCAAATCTTTCCTGACTCCTGCACAAGAAGAAAAGTTAACTAATGGTACTTTTCGATACATTTTGGCTATGGAGAACTTGAAGTGCAGCATGAAGTTGGTTCATTGCTTGTGCCTTTCTCGTATATTCACCAATGATCGAGACTCCATCAGTTTCAAGATTTTTGGGCATAATGTATCGTTCACCCTTGAAAACTTTCACATTATGTGCGATTTGAGGATCACCGCACATAATGTTGAAAAACCATCCAAACGCGAGAGCACAATCTTGAAAAG
>ML341578.1:0-17117 GCA_005239505.1 Nicotiana paniculata | reverse complement strand
GGAAACACTTACCAAAGGGGATCTAACCTGGTATTCTCTTCTCCCTGAAAATTCTATTGACTCATTTGCTGAGTTTGCATATTCGTTTATAAAAGAACACTCTGGTGCACAAAAAGTTGAGAAGAGAATGGAAGACATATTCAAAATAAAACAAGAAGACACGAAACTACTCCGTGAGTTTGTAGACAGGTTTCAACGAGAAAGAATGCAGTTACCCAGGGTGCCTGATAATTGGGCAGCCATGGCATTTTCAAGCAACTTGAACGATAAAAGCTCAGAAGCCACCAGGTGACTTAGGAGAATCTAAGAGAATTCCCCGCCACAACCTGGAACGATGTATATAATAGGTACAGTACTAAACTCATAATAGAAGAAGATATCATTGCTCGTTCAAGAGATGAAGATCATTCCAGATCTAGACGCCCTGAATCAGATAGAAGATCGGGTAAAAACAGGTACGATCCTTACTTAGGACCCTCGGGACACGATATCCACCCCAGGTTCGAAAACACTAGGTGGACTATAGACCACAAGGAAGAGATGTAGTCTCATCCTCGTCTAGATCTAGAAAAGATCAAGATGAACAACCTAGAGGTAGTACTCAAATTGGGGATCATACCTTTAATGTAAGTACTACTGAACTTGTCTCAATATTGAAGAACGTGTGAGACAAGGTTAAATGGCCAAAAGAGATGCGGTCAAATCCAAGTAGAAGAAACCCAGATCACTGGTGTGAATTTCACAACTATCATGGGCACAAAAATGTGGATTGCAGATTTTTACAAGGTGAAGTAGAAAATTTGTTAAAACAGGGCTATTTAATAGAATTGTTTAGTGATTAAGGTAAACAGGCATACATGAGGAACAGGCAGGAACCCCCAAAGCCTCCTTCTCCAAAATGAACCATTAACATAATACACGGGGGTGAAGAAGTAAACAAAGTGATTTGCAAAACAACCACAAAGTTCACAATTACACACGGGAAACGTGCTCGTGAAGAAGACGATATAACCTTCGATGATGCAGATAGAAGCGGATTAATGCTTCCACATAACGATGCTCTGGTAATATCTTTACTTATTCATGACACTAACGTGAAAAGAGTGTTTATTGATCCAGGCAGTTCAGTCAATATCATTTTGCCATATCAGGGTTTGATAACTATACAGTTATAACAAAAGGAGAAATTGAGCTTAGCACTTATGCTGAGGGGGTGATCAAAAGAGCTAGATTCCAAGTCATCGATACTCACATGGCTTATAATGTGATCATGAGAAGACCATGGATCCACGACATAAAAGCGATACCCTCCACGTTGCATCAAGTAATTAAATTTCCCTCTAAATGGGTGATTCAACAAATCAAAGGATATCAACAAACCGCAAAAAAATAAATTCTATGGTACACTACAAAAAGAAAATAGAGGTGGAAGAATTACGAGATAAAGAAGTGTGGTCCCACTCAAATATGACAGGTATTCCACCAGAAGTGATGACTCATAAACTAAATGAAGATCTATCCTTCGTACATGTTAAGCAGAAGAAAAGAAACCAAGGACCATTCAAGAACCAAGTGATCGATGAAGAGGTACAAAAAATCTTGAAGATTGGTTCGATACGAGAGGTAACGTAACTTAACTGGTTGGAAAACACCGTGGTAGTACCTAAAAAGAATGGCAAGTGGAGAGTATGCGTAGATTATACTGATTTAAGCAAAGCATGCCCCAAAGATTAATTCCCATTGCCTCATATAGATCAAATGATTGATGCCACCGCAGGTCATGAACTATTAAGCTTTCTAGATGCATATTCTGGTTGTAGTCAGATTAAAATGGATCCTTTAGATGAGGAAAACACCTCTTTATCACGAATAGGGGGACTTATTATAAATTCATGCCTTTTGGCCTAAAAACGCTGGAGCCACCTATAAAAGGCTAGTGACCAAGCTATTCCAAAAACATCTGGGAAAAACGATGGAGGTTTACATTGATGACATGTTGGTAAAATCAACACAAGCACAAGACCATTTCCAGCACCTCTCTACTACTTTTGATATTTTACACAGGTACAATATGAAGTTAAATCCAGAGAAATGCGCTTTTGGAGTGCAATCAGGAAAATTTTTGGGTTTCCTTGTATCAAACAGAGGAATAGAGGTAAATCCCGCTAAAATTAAAGCCATAGAGGAAATACCAGATGTCTTAACAAATAAAATGGAAGTTCAAAGACTGATAGGGAGAATAGCAGCTTTGGGTAGGTTTATTTTTAGATCTTCCGAAAAAAGTTTTAAATTCTTCTCAGTTCTCAAAAAGCGACTGAAGAGTGTCGGCAAGCCCTCAAGAACCTGAAGATTTATCTATCAAAACCACCACTGCTTTCAAAGCCAAAAGAAGGGGAAAGATTATAAATCTACCTGGTTGTCACAGAAATTGTTGTAAGTGCAGTATTGGTAAGAGAAGAAAAAGGTAAACAATCACCAATATATTATGTAAGTAAAACTTTGCTATATGCTGAGACTAGATATCCACATCTGGAAAATTTAGCCTTAGCTTTAATAATGACATCTAGAAAATTACGACCCTATTTTCAATGCCACCCAATCACTGTTGTGACCTCATATCCTTTAAGAAATATTCTGCATAAACAAGAATGGTCAGGGAGATTAGCCAAGTGGGCCATAGAATTAAGTGAGCATGAGATAATCTATCAGCCTAGGACTGCAATTAAGTCTCAAATACTAGCTAATTTTGTTACTGACTTTAGTAATAGCATTGCATATGAAGTAGAAAAAGAGTTACAACTCTTTAACGGTGTTAATCCAGGCCTATGGACCTTGTTCACCGATGGTTCTTCAAATTTAAAGGCACCGACTTAGGCATAGTCTTGATATCACCCACGGGTGAAAAGATACGGCAAGATATAAAGTGTTATCCTATAACTAACAATGAAGCATAGTACGAAGCTGTTATTGCAGGGCTTGAACTTGCACGGGAGCTCTCAATCGAGAAAATTGTGATCAACAGCGACTCCCAACTGGTAGTAAATCAGATACAGGGGACTTACATCGCTCGAGAGACTACAATGCAACAGTATCTTGAAAAAGCACGAGAGCTCGTGAGATAATTCAAAACATGGAAGGTAGTGCATACCAGAGAGGAAAATGCAGAGGCAGATGCACTAGCTAACCTCACAGCAGTCGCGGAAGTAACAAACAAAGACAATACAATTGTCGTTCAACTATTTCATTCAATAATAGACCAGGACAGGAATGAGGTAACTTTCAACAACCTAATCTGGGATTGGAGAAACGAAATTCTTAATTATTTGCATAATGGCACCGTACCTAAAGACAGGAAAGCGGCTCAAGCCCTACGCCACAAAGCTGCATGGTACTGCCTTATTCTCTACTTACTTTATCGCAAGATGTTCAGAGGACCCCTAGTTAAATGCCTTGGACCTAACCAAACGGTCTGTGAAAATCACTCAGGGGCGAGATCCTTAGTGATAACACTAATCAGAGCCGGATACTATTGGCCTAAGATGGAAGAGGAAGTCGAGAATTTCATATCCAAATGTGACAGATGCCAAAGGTTTGCCAATAACATGCATCGACCAGCGGAATTATTACATCCAATAATATCCCTATGGCCTTTCATGAAATGGGGGATGGACATAGTAGGACCTCTTCCCACAGCTAAAGGACAGGTACGGTTTTTACTCGTACTAACCGACTATTTTACAAAAAGGGTAGAGGCATAAGCTTTCAAACAAGTGCGAGAAAAGGAAGTTAAAAGCTTCTTATGATGAAATATAATATGTCTCTTTGGAATACCGAAAGAGATCGTGTGTGATAATGGCCCACAATTCATAGGCTCACAAATCACAGAATTCTTCGAAAGTTGGCAAATCAAGCGGATCACCTCAATGTTGTACCACCTCGTGGCTAATGGTCAAGCTGAGTCAATGAATAAGGTCATCATCAACAATCTAAAAAAGCAGCTGGATAAAGCCAAAGGAAACTGGCCTGGTGAGTTACCAACGGTACTATGGTCATACAAAACAACTTCAAATATAGCCACGGGAGAAACTCCGTTCGCACTTGTTTATGGCTCAGAAGCCTTAATACCAGCGGAGATTGGTGAACCAAGCATAAGTTTCTCAACAGCAATGGAAGGTGAAAACGACGATGAATTATGGACCAACCTGGACCTTCTCGAACCACGGAGAGAAGCAGTATTAATACGGATGGCAGCTCAAAAACAAATCATAGAGCGTTATTACAACCGTAAAGCTCATCTCAGGTACTTTAAAATTGGGGACTTCGTCCTCAAAAAAGTCTTTCAATCAACAAAAGAAGCAGGTGCAGGAAAGCTAAATCCAAACTGGGAAGGACCTTACAAAATCCGAGGCATAGCTGGAAAAGGCGCCTATGAGTTGGAAGCTATGGACGACAGAGTTCTACCAACAAGTTGGAACGCCATCCATCTAAGAAGTATTACTTCGAAAAGAAAAGAATACCCACCGTCAGGTATCACACGTTCAATTTTATTTTGAACATTTAAAAAATTTTACTAACTTTTTTAGATGATAGGCATAAAGCTAACCCATCACCAGATGATGATATTACACCTGCAAAGACACGAGGAAATAACACAATTCCCGGTCTAGGGTTACACTTTCTGGTGGACGTTTTGAAAGGGTTAAGCAGTTATCATCTAAAAAATTATATACCTTCGAGCCCGGAATGTTTTTCCTTTTCAGGAAAACGACCACAAGGAAGGAATAATCAAGTTCTCGAGATTTCATTCTTCAAAGCTCAAACACTTGGGGGAATATACAGTATGGAAGGCTAAGACGAAGCAAAGAAGACTATCAGAAAGTCAAAAGCTCGAGCCTAAAGACCTATCTATCCAATGATACAAGTGACACGAGCAGAATCTAAAGGAATAGAGCCATCCAAATACAAAGCCTAATGCAAAAGGCAAAAACCTTCGAACATATTCAGGTTGAAAGGAAAAATGTTAGTCACGAGAAAGAAATGTATATCGTTTCAAAATTGTTGTAACAAAAACAGAGAGGGGTAAAAGATCATCATCAATATACTCTTTTAAAAAACTGTTCTCGAATAAAACAGTCATGGATAAAAGATCTAAATCCTTCTATTTGTTCAAAAAACTGTTATAAAAAAAACAGTTACGAATAAGAAAACATTTCCCTCGTACTTATTAGAAAACTGTTTCCAAAACAGTTGCGAGTAAAACCCCCTATCTTTATAAAAGTTGTTACTAGTAAAAAACAGTTATTTCCTTGTATTAATATCGAAAAACTGTTACCTATGAAAAACAGTTACGAAATACAAGAGTATATCAAAATCTGTTAAACAAAAAACAGTTGCAAGCGTGAGTTTTAGACGATAACCAAACACATGTAAAATGTCATGGAAGTTCAAACAAAAAACTTTCCTTGGAAACATTCTTAAACATGTGTAAAATTCCTATCACTCTATTGCATTATCATAAGTTGAGACGTCTTCTTCATGTCGATTATAAAGGGCCCTCTTCCATAAATTATGCCTATTACAAAAAGGCACACATTTAATATGACACAGTGCATATTATAAAAAAGGTACGAGTAGTCTAAAGCATTCCACATGCAAAACTCGAAGGTAAAACTAAAACCTCGAAAAATAAAGCATGCAAAAGACTTAAACAGTGAAATAGAAACTCAACAAAAGTCGAACTAACATTTATATATTAAAAACGGCTAAAAACTAAGTATTAACTTACACTTAGCTGTATAAGATTTTTATATTTACATTGTGGTGCCCCTAAGTTGTCATTTGGGGACTTAAAGGAAATCAAAATTTACCCCTGATGGTACTGGGGGTAACCACCTATTAATACAAAGAAAAAGAAAAAAAGGATTAACCAACTAGATCTTTTCAAGAGAGGGGTTGACTTCAGAGGCAGAAGGAGCTGGAGCAACTGAGGATGAAGAGGCGTGAGCGGCTGGAATCTCACCATCAGGTGAAGAGAGGTTATGACCCTGTTGAGCCTTCTCCATGGCTTCCTTAGTTTTGGCTATTTCAGCACTAAGGCCAAAACCCTCTTGGCTCATTTCCATCAATGTGTCAAGGCGAGAATTCATATACGCCCAGCTCACATCGACAACAACCACCTCTTCCAAATCTTCATAATCTTGTGCCCACACTTGAAGCTCAGCCCTCAACCCGTCCTTCTCCGCCTCCGCAGCTTCATGAGCGGCCCTTAATGGAATAATCGACTCCTCTAAAGTTTGAGGTTTGTCTAAATCCCTTCGAAGATCTCCTTGAGTACGAGTGAGTGATTGCACGAGCTCGCCTAAGTATTCTTCCTTCTGCCCCAGCAAGTTCTTCAAGTCTCTAATCTCCTCTGAGGCACGGAACAGCTGCTCTCCGAACGAAGACTCCAGAACACTCTTATCTTTGTCGGCTTGACTGCAAGAAGCCCGCTCCACTGCTAGTTCTGCTTCCATAAGTCTCATCTACCACTTCAAGGTACTCATTTCCTCTTCTAAAGCGTCCATGTCAATTCTTAGGCTATCATATTGTGCTTTCCAATTATCAACTTCTGCCTGCAACTCTCCTGTCTCTTGGTCTGTGTTTGAAATCCTCTTCATAAGCTCCATGCCTAAAAGGTTAATCTACAAGAAATAAACTAGTCAGATATGGTAAATTTCATATATGAGAGTGAAAGAGGATAACTTACACCATACCTTCAAAGAGGTATGCACGACCTTATTGGCCCATGTAAGAGCACCGTGGCTAGCTAGCTTTGTTTTCTCAGTGGGACCTATCAAAGGCTTGAGCCACACTTCAGGCTCACCCGTCTTCTTGAAAAGGTTTCCCTCAGCTGGAACGTCTATTACCACCTGCCGCATCTCTCTGCTGGAAGACCCTACTTCCCTAACAGAAGGCATGGAAGTAGGCAGAGATGGAACAACAATAGGCACGGAAGGTTGAGGAGCTAGAGAAGCCACGGGCAAAGAAGCAGGCACGGAAAGTTGAAGGGATGAAGAAGTTACAGGCAAAGCAGCAACAGAAGTTGAGATAGCCAAAGGAATAGATGAAACAGCTTCTCTCAAAGAAGCAGGAAAGACAACAGCCAAAGGGACGTCGTTAGGATCAAGATCAATACCATCACGAAAAGGGGAATGTGAAACATCATCAAAGACAGGGGGCTCAATCACAGACACGGAAAGCAAGGTTGAGGCACTAGGCTCATCATCTAAAACCATTCGCCTTCTCCGTGGCATGTGCACTAAAGCACCCTCTTCCTCCTCCTCTATGGAATGAGACTCACTAATTTTCCTCTTCGAGGAAGATGAACCAACAATAATTTCCTGGGCTTGAGCCAAGGACATCTTCGGGATAGAGGAAGCAGACACCCCACGAGCAGAGAATCCTATTAAAAAGGAAAAAAAGTTAAACCACCAAAAAAATGAGACTCGATTAAGGAAAGAAGCAAGAACAAAAGCTTCACTTACCGTGGGTCTTTACTTGCCAACCATACCTCCTAGCGAGGTACTTTNGACTCGAGTAAGGAAAGAAGCAAGAACAAAAGCTTCACTTACCGTGGGTCTTTACTTGCCAACCATACCTCCTAGCGAGGTACTTTCAAGATCTTTTTTCTGAAGGAGAAACTGATAACAATTTATCTACCCAATCACGAATACCCGAGACATTCTCAACAGTATTCATGATTGCTGAGAAAGAAAAAATAAGCAGATACGGTGTTAAATAAAACATCTCAAGTCAAAACAAGAAAAAGTAAATGCAAGCTAAAGCATACTCACGTGCGCAATTCCACTTCTCAGGGAAGGGAAGATTTTCTTCACCCACTAAACCAGCAGTGGGTACAGCAACATACCGGAGGTACCAACCCCTATCCTTATCGTCTCCAGGGGTTACCAACACTCTTTTGCTTCTAGCAGTCAGAGTAAAAACCCCTTCACGAAATAAGGTAGGAGAGTAGAGGTGAATAAGATGGTTGAAGGTAAAAGGAACCGAGGCTAAAGAAGCCAAACTCCTAAGGCATGCGATAACTCGCCACACAAGCGGGCCAACTTGTCCTAAGCAGATATTGAAAAAATGGAAAAACTCAATTATAACTGGGTCAATTGGGGGTCTAAACCCTAAAGTGAAAGGATACGTATAAGCAAAAGAATATCCCATCTTGAAAGACGTTATTCTTTGATTACTATTCGGAATATAGACAGGAAAGTCGGATTTCCAAAAGCATTCCCTACGAACAAGGTAAATATGACCCTCAGTTATGAGGGTTGGATATATTTCTACACTATCAAGAGAAGAAGATGGATCTACAAGAATTGACTATCCCTAGAGAAACAAACTCAGCAGGGAAAATTTCATCGACTCCAGGTTCACGAAGGCGTTCGCCTCTACCTCTAGACAAAGACCGATAAACCCTAAATCTCGGAGAAACTGGAGATCTAGTTGAAGGAGAAGGAACTATCTGAGAAGAAGAAGAGCCCCTCAAAGGAGTGGATCCTAGACTTCTAAGTCTACCACCCCTCCGACTCCTAGCCGGAGCAGAAGAAGGCGCTAAACTTTAGATATCTATTACTCTTTGAGGTTGGTTTGAAGAAGACATGTTTACAAAGGCAAAGAAGAAAGTTCTTTACAAAAGACAAAGTTAGAAAAGTGTTTCGTGGAAGCAAAGAAAAGAAAACATGATTTTATACTTGAAGACAACCGTCAAACATGAAGAAAAAGGAAAATAATGATGAAAAGTCATAATTGAATATGTCACTTCGGGACTGTCACAGACGCAAAAAGCTCTAAAAGGTGCTCAGTAAATGCATAACCAAATCCAAAAAGGACACATTGTGTGAGCATTATAGGGAAGTGACAAATGACGCCTATGGTGATACAATGATTCAAGGAAAAGCGGCGGCAAAATATTCCCTCCATGAATGAATATCAACTTACCAAATATTAATCGTTAAATATATGATAAGTGGGGGGACTATCTGTATTGGTAAAAAAGAGTTTCACACGTAAGCCAGCTTTTGACAACTCAGCTAGTCACGTAGACACACGAAAACGCGACAGCTAGACGTGATTCCTTTAATAGATACGGTACAAAGAGGTACGGTTCAGTAAACCCACGAACTTATCAGTCACGGAAAACTCAACTTGATCAAAATGGGAGAGAGGCACGGTCAGAATGAATGTAGACAAAGCTACGAGAAGATTCAGGGACCCACAATTGATTACTCAAACGTTATGTAACTGAACCCCAATTACCGTTATCCTTTGTAACTCCTCATTAATGTCATAATTAGTCATTGATGAGTAACCATAGCAAGAGTCGTACGTTGTAAGAATCTCTTATATAAGGGAGTGGAATACAGCTTGTAAAGGCATATGATTCTCGAATACAATCAACGTCTATCTTTTATTTCTGCAATATTATTTATTATTCATTTTTCTCATATTTCTGCCATTTTGACTGATTTCGAGATGTGGGCCTGGAGGTCGAATTTTGGCTGATTTCGGATTTTTTGCATATTTTGTAGTTTTTATTGTGTAATTTGATTTGTTAGCCTATGTTGATGATATTAATCTGATTATAATTAGATGTGAGTGGGTTAGAGCAAGACTCTAAAGGAAAAGTTGTAATTGAGCAGTGAGTGGTCTGCGAATTTGAGGTAAGTGTTTGGTTTAACCTTGACTTGAGGGAATAGGAATCCCCAACTCAATTGCTATGTGAATTTGCATGTGTGTGGTATATAGGTGAGGTGACGAGTATCTATGCACCACCAAATTGTCTGTTAAGCATGATCCTTTCCCTATTTCCCATTTATTTGATTCATGGCTTAATTGTTTTATGCTCATTGATGTTTCTATAACTACTTGGCTTGGTTAACTAGTTGTTAAGTCTTGTTTCCATTATTTTGGAAATTGTTGGTTGTTTCTTTGGTTTCTTTGTAGTATATAAAGGTTGGGAGGGTTGACATTGTTTTACGAGATGTTCATATTCCTGTTAGTTTCTTTTTGAGATGATATTGGTGAAGTTTATGAGAAAATACAGTTTCTTGTTTATAATTGTTGAGATAAAAATATTGTGAAAGGATTGGCCTGAATTGTGAAATTCTTTATAAATAAAGTGATATGATATGTATGGTGGGAGCGTGTTACACGCCGCAACAAGAAGTAATAAGGGTGGAAAGATGGGATCGAGTTGCACACCGCAACAGGAGCAATAAGGGTGATATATATATATATATATATATGGAGGAGCAATAAGGGTGGACATGTGGGAGCGGGTTGCACGCCGCAACAAGAAGCAATAAGGGAGGACACTTATATTTTACTGATTTTCAAAAAAAAAACAAGGATTTGAAAGCTTACTGTTTTACTCTACTATTTCTCACATTTTTCACTACTCTTATTTTAAAGTCAAAGATTGGAAATTTGGAAATTTACGTGAGAATTGGTTATAGCTGAGACCTGGAAAAAGTGGCTGAGTTATTTTAATTTTTGCTACAGTTATTGTTTGTTTTAGAATTTCCTTCTTGCTTTATTTTATATTGTTCACAGGTTATATTGTTGATGCCCCGCCGTAGCCTCGTCACTACTTCGTCGAGGTTAGGCTCGGCACTTACTTAGTACATGAGATCAGTTGTACTGATACTACACTCTGTACTCTTTTGTGCAGATCCAGGTACCGTCCAACGTTAGAGACTTTAGTAGCGGTCATTCATCATTTAGAGACACGAGGTATATCTGTCGGCGTGTTTGCAGATTCCTAGAGTCTTCTCCTAGTTTTATAGAGACTATTTTATTTCACCCAATACAAATATATTATTTCTTTCAGTCCATTATTTGTAGTATTCTTAGAAGTTCGTGAATTGTGACAGCAGACCCCGGGGTAGTCTTAGAGTTATATAAATATATATATATATATATATATATATATATATATATATATATATATATATATATATATATATATATATATATATATATATATATATATATATATATATATATATATATATATATATATATATATATATATATATATATATATATATATATATATATATTTAGTTCGTGGCTCCATTTATTTATTCATTTTATTTCTTATATATGAAGTTATTAGTTGGAAATCATTAGATTTAATTTACTTTAAATTGTCTTATTGTGTTTAATTAAATATCCAAAGGAAAATAGCTAATTGAATTCTAACATTGGCTTGCCTAGCAAGTGTGGTGTTAGGCGCCATCACGATCCCTAAGGTTGGGAATTTGGGTCGTGACATTAGCATTCATGGTTGGAGAGTGGGTCTTGCTTCGGGTATCGCCTATGAAAGGCGTCATGACGTTCGGGAAGAAGGGCAAGCTGAGCCCAAAGTACATTGGTCTTTTTGAGATATTACGGCGTGCTGGGGAGGTTGCTTATAAGTTTGCTTTACCTCCCAGCCTACTAGGAGTTCATCCAGTATTCCACGTTTCTATGCTCCAGAAGTATCACGGTGGTCCGACTCATGTATTGGATTTCAGCTTAGTCCAGTTGGACAAAGATCTTTCTTATGTTGAGGAGCTATTGGATAGGCAGGTTAGAAAGCTACGATCAAAGAACATTGCTTCAGTGAAGGTTCAATAGAGGGGTCAGTCGATCGAGGATGTGACTTGGGAGACCGAGTATGATATGCGCAGCCATTATCCTCATCTTTTCACAGCTTCAGGTATGTCTTTATACTCGTTCAAGGACAAACGGTTGTTTTAAAAGGAGGAGGATATAATGACTCGGTCGATCGTTTTGAGAGTTAGAGACCCGATCCCTTATTAACTACTTTCCCCGTAACTTATTCTGCTATTTTGGGTTGCCGGAAGCATTCGTGTTGGTTTTTGAAACGAATTGAGACACTTAGTCTCTTATTTGGAAGCTTAGGTTGGGAAAAGTCGACCAGATGTTGACTTTTGTGTAACGACCTCAGATTTGAATTTTGATGGTTCTTTTAGCTATGTAAGGTGATTATGGACTTAGGAGCGCTCCCGGAAGATGATTTTGGAGGTCTGTAGTAGATTTAGGCTTGAATTGGTAAAAGTTGGAATTTTGGCAATTTTGGTCGGCAGTGAAAATTTTGATATCGGGCCCAGAATGGAATTTCAAAAGTGGGACTAGGTTCATAGTGTCATTTTTGACTTGTGTGTAACATTTGAAGGCATTCGGACGAGATTTGATATGTTTCGACGTCGTTTGTAGAATTTGGAAATTTCAAAGTTCATTAGGCTTGAATCCGTGTGTAATTCGTGTTTTTGATGTTGTTAGATGTGGTTTGAAGGATTGAATAAGTTCGTATGGTGTTTTAGGATTGGTTATTATATTTGGTTGAGGTCCCGGGGGCCTCGGGTGAGTTTCGGGTGCTTAACGGATGAAAATTGGACTTAGGTGAAAATCTGATGTTGCTGGTTCTGGTGTTCTCGCAGCTGCGGTGGGGAGTCCGCAGGTGCGGCCCCGCAGAAGCAAAGTTGAGGTTGCAGGTGCGGTTTTGAGTGTATTGGTCAGGGGTCGTAGATGTGACAAGGTAGCCGCAGGAGCGGAGCCGCATCTGCGGAAGGGTAGTCGCAGATACGGAGAAGAGAAAGATCCAAGGCTCCGTCGAAGCAGCGATTAGCCGCAGATGCGGACGATGGAGCGCAGGTGCGGAATCTAGAGTTTAATGAAAACTCGCAGATACAGAGTCCCGGCCGCTGATGCGGTCCTATTATCACAGAAGTGGAAATCACTGGGTTGAAACGGGCAAAATCGAGGGTTTGTTACTCATTTCACAAAATTCGATTTGAGCTCGGAGGAAGGCGATTTTTCAAGGGCTTTGAAGAGGAAAACATTGGGTAATGATTCCTAATCCTATTTTTATCACATTTCATTAATCCATAGTTGTTTTCTTCATTAAATTAAGGAATTTGAGGGTGGAAGTTGGGAAATTGGAGGAAAAGTTCTCCAATCGAATTTTTGAGTTTTGAGTGAGATTTAGGCGTCGGATTTGGATGATTTTTGTACGGGTGAACTCGTGAGTGAATGTGTGTTATTATTTGGTAATTTTTACCCGGTTCCGAGACGTGGGCTCGGGGAGGTTTTTTGGGTGTTTTCCTATTTTCTTGCCTTACCTTTGATTTCATTAGCTAGATTAGTTATTTTTAGCTATATTTACGTTATGTAATTGATTTTATTAGAGTTGGGCCACTCGAAGTTGATTACTCGTGGCAAGAGCGTGGTTTCAGATTGATTTGAGATTGATTCGAGGTAAGTGGCTTGCCTAACCTTGTGTGGGGGAACTTTTCCTTAGGATTTTTGTACAACTTGATATATGAGCGCCGTGTACATGAGGTGACGGGTACGTACACAGACTATTTGTTGTAAAATTTCATTTTTCACTAAATCATAACCTGTTTTTCCTATACTACACTAGCATATGTAATTACCTTTTTTAGATTAGGAAAGCATGTCTACGTGTTTTGACTGTCTATTTGAACTCTGTACTACATGTTTAGTGAAATTTCCTGTTTTCTTGATTTGAACTTAGCTTAAAATTGTAGGTTTTCTTGCTGTAATTGTTGTGTTTATTGGTTGAGCTGCATATTTACTTTGGGACTATGGAACGGTATTCTGGGAGATCTCTCTGTACTGCATATTTATTTTGGGACTACGGAACGGTATTTCGGGAGATCCCCCAGTATTGCATATTTACTTTGGGACCATAAAAAGGTATTCCGGGAGATCCCACAACACTGCATATTTACGTTTTGAACTACGGAACGGTACTCCAGGAGATCCCCCTGAACATTTACGTTTGGGACTACAAGACGATATCGCGGGAGATCCCATGTTGCTATTACTGTGTTCTGAGTTGTAGACTTCATTGAATTCTATTACAGTTAAATATCCGTATTTTTTTACTGTAATAATTCCTTCAGCCTTATTACGTTATATTTATACTAGTAGGGCCTTGACCTGACCTCGTCACTACTCGACCGAGGTTAGACTTGGCACTTACTGGGTACCATTGTAGTGTACTCAGGCCCTTCCTGCACATGTTTTAGTGTGCAGATCCAGGTACCTCTCATTTGCCTCAGTATTAGTGCAGCCGTAGCAGCCACCGGAGACTTCAAAGTATATCTGCACGCGTCCGCAGGTCCTCGGAGTCCCCCTCTACCTTTACTCTGTTTTTACCTCCTTATTTCTTTGGACTCTATGTATAGCAGACAGTAGATAGTTACTCGTAGAGCTAGTGACTCATGGTTCCGGATTTTGGGAAGTGTTGTGTATAATATGCGTACCGATCTTACTTGTATATGTTGAGCGACATTTTACTATTATATGGTCATTATCAAACCTTAGTAATTCCTTCATTTTTTTTTTTTTTGTTATTTCAATGTTAATAGGCTTACCTAGTCGTAACGACTAGGTGCCGTCATGATGTTCTTCAGAGGGAAAAAATGGGTCATGACAGGGGTTTAGTTTTGTGAGTCTTATACGCCAAACGTTCGATTGTGCACCCTAAACGCGCGTAACGTTTACCCCTCGGGGTTCACCCAACAGATCCTATACAAAATAATTATTTGCCAAATTTCCAAATAAGCACTATTGAACCCCAAGATTCTTTAACAAATGAATGATAAAAGTTTTATACATTTATATACAAAAATATAAAGTTTGATAATTTCTTCTAAAAATAGATAGCCGAAATTTGTTTTGCACTTGCTATTGGTCTTTATGTTAAGTTTTATGTCTCTAAAAATTATCAAATTTTTATTATTTTGCTAATTGAGAGCAGTTTTATATTTATTCATGAAAGGATAATGCTTTAAATTATATTATTGATAAAGCTTATTGATTATTTACCTTTGATAATATTTTCAAGGAAATTATGATCTTTAATTGTTTGAAAGTTAAGAAGACGTAATAGTGAATCTATATCTCATACTAACTTAATAATGTTATGTTGTTTATCCTTGTAAAATATGCTAGATATTTTATTTTTTATAAGTTTCTTTAATTCTTTTGAATTTTCTTAAATCGTAATGTAATTTCATATTTTCTGCTATTATGCTACTTCTATTTATTTAAAAATTTAAAACTATAAAGATTTATGGGGGTCGGGGCTTACGCTTCGCCCAACAGTAAATATAACTTGCTCTCGCCTGTTAAAACGCGGGTATAAATCTATTAGTGTACACTTTAGTCATTAAAGACGGGTGATGTTACTTAGCAAATTTTTTCTCAAATTAATGAGACTTCATTAATGTGTCTTTTGAGACCATCCGATTGATTCATCTGAATAGAAGAGCTTTTTCAGCCCTCAATTAAAATCAATAAAATGTTCATTCATCCATAACGCTGTTACATATCTAAGTTATATTAATTGCTCTCTTTATTTATACTCGACAAAGGTAAGTTTATACCATACACTGTTGTGCTATCAAAAGAAAGGGTAAATCAGATTTTCTTAAACTTGTCTCCTTTTTTTATTTTCTTGTTTGTTGCTGTGCATTTCTTTGCTTCTGAATATATAGCCATGCTTCTATATTTGGATCAATCTTCATTCTTTATACTTAAATTTGTGGTTGCAAATGTCTTCTTATCGGTAATGCTCATTTTTTTAAAGTTCATATGTATATTGTGAGTGTTTGAAAAACAATTCCTTATCGCAATATACCATACGGATGGAATAACAAAATTGCTATGTCAATTGTTCTAACTTATTATATTTAAAACTTTGAAAAAAGCTAGAAAATTGGCGAAGTGAGGGGCAACGGTGACACTTGGGCACAAATAAAAATAATATACTTTGAGAAAAAATAAGCACCAATGTGAGTTTAGGTGCAGTATTTACCTACATTTTTCGTCTACTACTCAATTGAAATGGTAATCAAAATACACGAGTGAACTTTCTGTTGATACAAATTTTCTAGTTTAAAATTATGATTATAAAACTTTGTAAGATTATTGGATAATTGTTTGTCTTTGCAGGAATATGAATAGAATGAGGGGTTGTAAGCGGATGATGGTATTGGAGCAGATTATTGTATTTTTTGTAATACTATTTATGGAATTAATAAATTGTCAAACATACCCTCCATCAGTGGAAGAAGGTTGTTACTGCGATTGCATTTATTACTGGATTAATTCAAGAGAAGATGTTCCTACACCGTCAGTAGGACAAATGTGTAGGGATGGATTAATTCCAGATTTTCATTGTGAGCTTAAGGATGAGTATGATAAGGCCCTTGATAAAACACCCTTTCTACAATTTCGAAACTGTACTCCCGTATAGTTACGTAATTTTGCATCTTTATTATTTTCTTATCTTTGTAATTTCATTACAATAATAATATTGTTCATGATAAATATAAATGCAACCCATAAGTACTGACAGCTTTATTCGTCGTTCTAACTGATCCTCTAATTTTATAGCCTTTAATCTACTATCAATATATCACTGCAAGAAATTAGAATTTTTGCGGCGACAAAAGTCGCTACAGAATCCCTGAAAGTCGCCGGTAGTTATTTATAGTGGCGACAATTAGCTTGCTGCAAGTAAATCCAAATGTTTTTTGTGGCGACCCCGCCACAAATTGTATGAATTACGGCGACTGAACACCGCCACAAAAGGTAATCATATACGCCAAAAAAAGGTAGTTCCTCGAAATGTGTATACACAGTATATATCTAAGCATATTTGCAAAGTTTGATTAGTAATTGTTATCGCCTTTGTGTTAAAACTCAGAAAATCAGAAGAACTGTTAGAAGAAACAGAAAATATATATAAACGATAAGTAATATTCCGAGTCCACAATTTCCTTGTGTGTCCTTAAGGAATTTTAACCCCCTCACAAGTTGTCAAGGTAATGGATTAAATCCTCCCCGGATGAAACGGAATAACCTTCCTGCAACACTGGCAATACCAACTGCAGGATACCAACAAACTCAAAGAACGGAGCAAGATCATACGTACGAATTTGAGAGAGAGAGAGACTGCGAAATAGAATGCAGTATTCAGAATGGAATTTGTGTTTTTCAGTGTCTGGAAAAATAAGCCATGCCTC
>MDKI01189849.1:0-13190 GCA_005239505.1 Nicotiana paniculata | reverse complement strand
AACTGCACAAGAAGTGCAGAGTGTAGTATGAGTACAACTGACCCCATGTAATCTGTAAGTGTCTAGCCTAACCGCGAGGAAACAGACGTGCGCAGCCGTGCACCTGGGCAGGTGATCGCGCATATGGCCGCGTACATTGGTTAGAGTTCTGTTTATCATGCGCGCCCAGTGCGCGTTCCCGTACCTGGGTGGTTTCGTGCGCAGTTCTTCGTTTAACTTGTTGAGTGCACTATTATCTGTTGATCCTCGAACACAATCCCAACTTACCCCGTGGGATTTTACTCAGACATCAAAGCTCTATAAAAGCTTGAATTATCTCCCTAACGTCATTGTAATTCGGAATCACTCATGCGCAGCATAAAACACACACTCAGTGCAACTTAATACCATTTAAAGCTCGAGCACTAGTAAATGCAGCGAAATAAAGTGCAATTAGTGGCCAAAAATACACAATTATATCCTACCATCAACACTCCACACTTAAACCATTGCTCGTCCCCGAACAATCAAACAACAGTTCACCTAAATATGCTCTTTTTCAACAACACTCAAGACTCATCATACTTAGACTCCTTAAAACAGATTAAGTACAATACTGTAACATCGTAACCTCAAATTTTGACTCAACAGCACCACGTATTATCTATAACCTGCTCACTTAATCTAACATAAAGGTAAAGAATTACCTTTCCTTCATGAATCAAGTTCCTTCACACAACAATAGAGAGTAGTTCCACACGCCATAAAAGCTAAGAACAATTAGGAACTCAAGATATAAAGAATTTACTCAATCTCATAAACAACGTCCATATTCCACAAAAGATGAACCATAGGATTTCCCGTAGTGTACGAATCTACAAATTGAGTTCATTCAGTCAAGGATCAGGTAGGACTTTAATTTGTTGTAATGTAGGCTGCGAAACGGGTAGGATATGTTTCGATATAAGAGTGACTACACCTCCCTAAGAACTTTAATACATATACTTAACCATTCAACTCCACATTATGTCAAACCATACTCCACCTTCACATCAATTCACATTAACTCTCAACTTCTTTAAGCACAAATACATCCAGAGTCACCATTTACAAATGAACAATTTTCACAATCATACAATTAATCAATTTTTTCTTATTTTTTTTTTACTTCAAGTGGCTCTTATTTTTCAAAATCCGTACACCTTTTTCCTTGTTTCATTAGTTCCACTAAAAAGCCAAATCAACTGCCCGCACTTCAACTTTTACAAAGTTCATAATAATTTCAAGTGCTCACGAGAGGTATAGTGTTCAAATAAATGGGTAAAACTTGTAATGTAGTTGCCAAACAAACATGATTACAAGCTCAACGGGGTTAACTACGATACATAACAATTTGGTGGGTAAAATATATAGCTAGCTCAACAAAGAAATGCCTATATCACTTCCAAGACTGAACAAAACTATTATTTCGCTTTGCAAACACATGGGGAAAGTTCTAGACATCAAATGCAATGCACAGAATACTCAAATCTCTCACACACATGGCACATAACTCACTCAGTATCAGACTCATCAAGACACTCTAGTCCAACCAGTTAAGCAAAGTTAAACTTATACAAATTAAGTCACTTGTATAAGAGTCAAAAACTGAGCCTAAGAATCACAACCAAGGCACTCACTATTCTAAAAGCATGATAAAGTCATGAGATATTGATTTCATTTCAAAGCACAGCTCAAGGTTTCCCTACTCCTAAAACAAAAATCTAACTACACCCGATTCAAATCAAAATCCCTGTATATCTATAACTATTGCAGCTAACAACTACAAAGAGGAAAACTATCTGCATGTACATACAATACACACATATCCCCACCCCAAACTTTAAATGGTGTAATGTCCCTATGTCACACAAAGAAAAATGCAAAGGTGAAGAAAACTCCCCTGATCAAGTCAGTTCGTGTCGGGGACAGTGTTGAGGTCTAGGTGACAGGCCTGGCCATGTGCACACATCTATGCCATGACCTTCCTCTAAGATTTGGAATTTTGTGTAGCAAGGGCGTCCACTCAATCTCCCAAGTCTGTCACTAAGGTACGCATCCCTGCCATCTTCTGCTCTAGTGCTCTCATTCTTGTTTCCCATCTGCTACCTGAGGTTCCCCAACAGCCTGCTCGCGAAGTGGAGAAACAGGGACCTGCTCATCTTGCACCTCATTTCCCTTTTCGGGGGCATAAGAATCCTCGATATCTGCCTCAGCAGGCCTAGCAGGGTCTTTCACAATTACCAATTTATTGGCCCAAAATTTTTGTTCACGCTTGACCTTTCCATCCATGTCCCTGTTTTCCTGTACTTGTGCCCCACAGCATAACCGAATGACTAATGATGGGAAAAACAACCTATACGCCTGCATAGGAAAGCGAATGAACATCTCGTCCTTCATAAACTTAGCCACATCAAAATTGTGACCGTTGACAAAGCACCAGATCAGTGTGGTGAGGGGACCATTCACCTCAGTGGTGTTTCCGGAAGGCAACATGCGGTTATTTATAATGTGGAGCCAACATTTCCCTTCAAAATTAAGCGAAGCCGAATGAAATTTTTTCTCCCTGATTATCCATACTAACTATTTGCTAGGTACACAAAAATGGTTCTAAAGAACAGTGGCCACATGGTTTGTGCTCTCCTGTACGTGTCATAATGGTCTTCTACTTCAGGATCTTCCCCAAACACTGGAAAATGGTTGGATCTTCTAATGGCCGCTTTGGAGATGTCCTCATTCTTCTTTCGAACTGTGCAGACATGGTTTTCATGTTCCGGGCAGGTCGCATAAAACTACGGAACAACCCTTAAGTTGTCCTTATCAGATTCTTCAAAAATTATCCCCAAACCGCGTCTGACCAATTCGTGTTACACATTGGTATAGTCATTCTGGAAGGACCTCAAATCAATTCCCCTCTTCGATATGGGCTTTTGCTTGCCTTATTGTGTAATCGTTCCTAGGCTTCCCGGGATAAGATTTGTTATGATCATACGGGCGAGCAGAAGCAGAAGCTCACGATCGGGATGAGCAAGTGTGACCACTTGAGGAGGCACCTGTGGTATTTCATTTCTATGATGGCGCCATAATACCTGTAACAAACACCAAATATCAGCTAACAAAGCAATTGGTGATCAAACAGAGGCTACTCAGACTTCACCCTCACACTTGGCCACAAAATTACATCCTCGATCACTTTGTGGCATTTATACAAGCATTTAATATTGACTACACTTCCTAACCCCACCACAAAACAATATTATCCCTTATTAGACTAAGGATACACCAATGTCACACATAGCCCATCCATGGTGAAATTCAGCTTCCAACCCACAAGAAAATAAGTGGAAAAAGAAGACGCAAACAAAAATCTACTAAAGCACAAGAAAAATAAAATAAAATAAATTAAAAAAAGCGAGAGAAAGCATCTCACTTACCTGAGGGAAAACTTGTGAGGATGTGGTAAGGGGAGAAGAGGAACGATGGCACTGACGTGGTATTGTATTGTCTTATTAAGAGAGGATTTGACAGAAGGGGATGGGTTAGGGTTGTTTAGTATAGGGGATAGAAAATAGGGATTTTAGAATTGGGGGTTGTAAGAAGGGGAGGTCCGAAATTAAAAAGAAAAAGGGAAAAACTCACCTGATGCGTGGTCGGTTCTCCTCGTGCATGACCGCGAAAGTGAGGCAGAACAGGGATAAAAATGCGCGACTAGTGCATGGTCAATGTGCGGTCATGCACATCCTGCCTCAATTGTCGTGCCTTTTTGCCCCACCAGTGCGCGACGTCACCCCCAGGAGCGAGGTCGCGCATATTTACTTTTAAGAAGGCCATTTTTGAAACCTCACTTCCTACCTTTGGCTACATGTACCTTCCTTAACCTACTATATCATAATATACATTAATTTCTATGTATTCTACGCTATGAACAAAAATCAAACAAAAAAATATAACAAGTAGAAGGGTTAGAGGTAGTTTTGAGTTATAGTCGTCATATTGACTCAACCAGGCATCCTCAATTGCTTTTGATTCTCGAGGATTGCTGCACAAATCCTCCACGAAGATACATTTTTAGTCTGTTTCCATTCACTTTGATACTTTCTGTCTCATCCTGGTCTGGATCTCAATTTCCCCATATGGTGATACATGTTTCACCACATATGGTCCCGTCCATCTTGACTTGAATTTTTCGGGGAATAATATGAGTCTACATTGTGCAGTAAGACTCTGTCCCCTTCATCAAACTCCTTTGGCTTAATCAGACGATCATGCCACCTTTTAGTATTTTCCTTGAAAATCTGCGCATTTTCATATACGTCCAGTCCAAACTCCTCCAATTCATTCATCTGGACCAACCTGTGATCACCTGCAAGACTAAGATCAAGATTAAGCATCTTCATTGCCCAATAAGCCTTATGTTCTATCTCAACAGGTAGGTGACACGAGTTTCCCTACACTAATTTGAATGGCGAAGTCCCTATGGTTTTTTTGAAAGCAGTTCTATATGCCTATAAAGCTTCATCCAACTTTACATACCAATCCTTACAAGAAGAACTAATCGTCTCAAGAATTCATTTAAGTTCCCGGTTGGCCACTTCATTCTGCACGCTAGTTTGGCTTGATACGGGGTTGCTGTTTTGTGTGTAACCCCATACTTGGACATCAATGCAATAAACTGCTTGTTCACAAAGTGTTACCCATTGTCACTCATATTCACTTGAGGTGTCCTAAAGCGGGTAAAGTGTCACGACCTAATTTTTCCTCCGTTAAGGTCTCGTGATGGCACCTAGTCTTAGGGACTAGTAAGCCTAACACTTATTTAATAACAATAATAATAATAACGGAAACCTAACCGTCTCGATATAGAAATCTTTACAGAATTTATAATTTTCCCAAAACTGGTAGTACAAGTCATATGCTCTACAAAGTTTACTATAACTTCTAAATACAACTATTTGGAAGTAAGTAAAAACAGCGTAAATACAAAATAGGAAGGTGACTCCGAAGCCTGCAAATGCAGCAACATGTTTACCTTGAGTCTCCTCAGCAAGGACCTGCACAACTAATAAACAACCAATACTTCGATTTGCACAAAAATGTGCAGAACTGTAGTATGAGCACACCACAGTGGTGCCCAGTAAGTATCAAGACTAACCTCAGTGAAGTAATGACGAGGACTAGTCAAGACACTCAATGGTCTAATAAACTGAACAAGCATAAGTAAGGAAATGACATAACATGGGAGCTAACTAATGGTTACACGATATGGCTAACAACATAGCAACTACAATAATAAAGGAAAGACAGAAAAAGTAATAGCGAAAACCATAATAAGACACAGAAGGATGGACGGGAACACAACCCAATTCCGTAAATCACAATACAATAAGGAAAATAGTAACTCAGCACTGCAATAATTTCCACATCAGGCCTTAGCCAACAACCCCAATAAATCAGTCAAATCCTTCAAGTGTAAACTTTCACCCATAAGTTCTGTATTGGAATCTTTAAGAATAAAATCATTTCCAATGGGAAACTCTTTTGAAATATACTTCCTTCCAATATAAAATTTTCAATAAATATTTCAAACATAATTCTTTCAAGATAATTACTTTCCAAATAAATGTCCTTCGAACACATTTTCTTTCAAGATAAATGCTTTTCAAATAAATGTCTTTCAAACATGATTTCTTTCAAGATAAATGTTTTTCAAATATACTTTTCAAATAAATGTCTTTCAAGTATAGTTTACCCTGTGACACCTAAGCATAGAGGATTAACAGCTCTGAACACAGATATATCAACATGTGAATCTACTGGAATCCCGTCCCATAGTCCCGAATTTATTATGCAGTACATGAGATCTCTCGGAATACGTTTGTAGTCCCAAAATAAATATGCAATGTTGCGGGATCTCTCGGAATACATCTGTAGTCCCAAAATAAATATGCAGTGCCGGGGGATCTCTGAAATATGCCCGTAGTACCAAAATAAATATGCAGTATAGGGGGATCTCTCGGAATACGTCCGTAGTCCCAATTTAAATAGGTAGTACAGGGGGATCTCCCGGAATACGTCCGTAGTCCCAATTTAAATATGCAGCGCAACCAAAAAAGACAACAATTATAGCACGGTAGAAAAACCCATATATCACCACAACAAGTACAGAGCAACAATGACAATAATACAAAGTACGACGAGTAAATCAATACAAGAACTTCAAATCACAAAGGAATAGTAGAATCCCTACCACCTGACATTGTGCCCTGATGTAACTGCTCAAACTCCGCGCGCCATGCACCCTGAAGGGACTGAGGTACAAACTTTCTCAAAAACATCGCTGAAAATTGAACCCTTGCAAGTGAAGCTACATCGGCTGGGCTACCCATCTCATATGTCTGCCACCACTTATAAACCGCTCCCTCAAGCTGCAACATAGTAAAAGTAAACCCCACTCGTCTTGACCGTGCCCATAGTGCGGAGGATGCTATGGCACTCCCCCAGAAAACCCTGCGCACTCTCTGAAGCCAAACTGCTGAACGTAGGAGGGTTATATTTCTTGAAGCTGCAAATCTAAGCTGCCCTTCCTCGGATGCTGCTGCTCTGACCATAAATTGAGCTGGAACCACAGGCTGTGTCACTATGACACCTGGAACCTAGCCAACGTGAACTCTCTGCTCTAGAGCGTGGGTGGTGGGAGTCTAGGTTCCTCCCCTAGTCTCCGAAGTAGCTGGTGGAACCGGAACCACCCTGCCTGAACCAATGTACCAATCATGCTCAGGAACTATGCTGAAGTCTCCTGAAGTCCGGGGTAACAGCAGGCGCCTCCAGTACCTGCATCCCAACTGGAATTACTGGAACCTCCTCAACTGTTGCTCTGGTAGGTTCCCTAGTTGCGGAATGTGCCCCTCGTCGACCTCTACCCCTGACCCTAGAGACATCTGCTCTAGGGATAACATCATCAAGAATCACAGCTCGTGTCCAAACCATCAGTGAGAGAGTGGAATGATAATTTAAAACTTCGATATCAATGAATTCACACGATAGGAATGAAGGAAGTGCAATTGTCCTAATAGTTCCGTAGCCTCCGAAGATAAGTATAGGCGTCTCCGTACCGCTCCGAAAGACTCTACTAAACTCACTTATGACTCGTAGCACCTATGAACCTAGAGCTCTGATACCAACTTGTCACGACCCAATTTTTCCTCCATTCGGTATCATGATAGCACCTAGTCTTAAGAACTAGGTAAGCCTAACACATATTTAATAACAACAATAATAATAATGGAAACCTAATAGACTCGATATCGAAATCTTTACGGAATTTACAATTTTCCCAAAACCTGTAGTACAAGTCATAAGCTCTACAAAGTTTACTACAACTTCTAAATACAACTGTTTGGAAGTAAGTAAAAACAGCATAAATACAAAATAGGAAGGTGACTCCGAAGCCGGCAAATGCAGCAGCAGGTTTACCTTGAGCCTCCTCAGGAAGGACCTGCACAATTACTAACGACCAATACCTAGATCTGCACAAAAATGTACAGAAGTGTAGTTTGAGCACACCACATCGGTGCCTAGTAAGTATCAAGATTAACCTCAGTGAAGTAGTGACGAGGACTAGTCAAGACACCCACTGGTCTAACAAAGTGAACAAGCATAAGTATAGAAATGACAGAACATGGAAACTAACTAATGGTTAAACGATATGGCTAACAACATAGCAACTACAATAATGAAGGAGAGATAGAAAAAGTAATAGAGAAAAATCATAATAAGATACAGAAGGATGGACGGGAACACAACCCAACTCCGGAAATCACAATACAATAAGGGAAAATAGTAACTCAGCACTGCAATAATTCCACATCAGGCCTTAGCCAACAACCCCAATAAATCAGTCAAATCCTTCAACTGTGAACTTTCACCTATAAGTTTTGTGTTTGAAGCTTTAAGAATAAAATCCTTTCTAATGGGAAAATCTTTTGAAATATACTCCCTTCAAATATAAACTTTTCAATAAATATCCTTCAAACATAGTTCTTTCAAGATAATTACTTTCCAAATATGAACTTTCCAAATAAATCCTTCGAACACAATTTCCTTCAAGATAAATGATTTTCAAATATACTTTTCAAATAGATGTCTTTCAAAAATAATTTCTTTCAAGATAAATGTTTTTCAAATATACTTTTCAAATTAATGTCTTTCAAGTATAGGTCACCCTGTGACACCTAAGCATTAATATCTCTGAACATAGATATATCAACAGGGAAATCTACCGAGATCACGTCCCGTAGTCCTGAATTTATTATGCAGTACAGGGGGATCTCCTAGAATACGTCCGTAGTCCCAAAATAAATATGCAGTGCTGAGGGATCTCCACGGAATACGTCTGTAGTCCCAAAAAAATATGGAGTGCTAGGGGATCCCATGGAATACATCCGTAGTCCCAAAATGCAGTACAGGGGGATCTCCCGGAATACGTCTGTAGTCCCAATTCTAATGTGCAGTACAGGGGGATCTCCGAGATTTCGTCTGTAATCCCAATTTAAATATGCAGCGCAACCAACAAAGACAACAATTATAGCGTGACAGAAAAACCCGTACATCACCATAACAAGTACAAAGCAACAATAAGAGTAATACAAAGTACGGGGAGTAAATCAATACAAGAACTTCAAATCACAAAGGAATAGCAGAATTCGTTCACAAGGAATAATCACGGTAAAGAATGCTAAGTGTAAAGAGAATAGCTAAGCAGGGAAAAACAAGACGTAGCAACAATATTCAAGTCATCAATAAGAAGCCAACACAAGTCAAATAAATTCCAAGTAATGACAAATCGACTAAGATTAAATTTATCTAAACTCCTTATGAGGTTGAGCAATTATGAGAGATATTCAACAATTCAAATAAGGGTAGCAGCAAAAGATAATCATAACTCCAATTAAGGCTAAACAATTATAGGATGAGGTAATACTAATTTCAATTAAATAGGAAGTTTATGAAAAATATAGCATGACGGTAGAAGATAAAACCTTCAGTTAAGTCAATTAGGAGTCAAATAGGCAATAGGGTGAATTAACAAGCAAAACATTCTACTTTAAGCAGGTAGAGATGAAAGTAGTAATCAGGAACTTAGTCTTAGCAAATACGACTTCATACACAAGGAGTATAAGGACCTAAGAACCCTAAAAGGCCAACCTTCTACAAATAAGTTTGAGCACGCACTTGCCACCTTGCGTACACGGACTACAATCAACATAGAAGACTCAAATCCTAAGGAGTAATTCCCCCACACAAGGTTAGGCAAGATACTTACCTCAATGACGACAAATCAAATGATAATCTACTCCGTAACGCCCTTGCCGCTCGACTTGGCCACAAATCGCCCTGAATTTATCCAAGAGCTGTATCATATAATTAATATATGCTAAATGAATGAATACCACATAAAAATTATCGAATTACATCACAAATCCCGAAATTGATGAAACCTGACCCCCGGGCCCACGTCCCGAAATCGAACAAAAATTACAAAACTATCAACCTCATTCCCTCACGAGTCCATACAAACCAAATTTACAAAAATTCGACCTCGTTTGACCCCTAAATTCCCCAAATTACACTCCACAATTTCAAGCGCTAATTTTCCAAATTTTCACCCCTAAATTCAACAATTTCCATGCTTAGTCAACTGAAATTAACCATAGATATGAGTTTTAAGTTAAAAAACCTTACCTCGACGAGTCTCCCCTTGAATCCCTCTTCAAAACCCTCCAAAAGCTCCAAAAACGGATGAAAAATGGTGAAGAATAGCCAAAATTCGCGAAGGGTCCTTTATATACTTCTGCCCAGGCATTTCCGCATCTCCGGCCAATTAGCGCATCTACAATCTCCGCATTTGCGAAAAATATCCGCTTCTCTGATTTCTCTTTAAATTCCAGTCTTTGCACTTGTGGTCGCATAACCGCATCTGCGGTCATCACAGATGCGGGGACCAAAATGCACTGGAGAACTCTGTGCACCTTCGCTCTTATTTCGCACTTGTGGAGCTCGCATATGCGTTTCCCAATCCGCAGGTGCAGCCGCACCAGAACAACAGCACCAACTGCATTTTCCAACTTCAAACTTCCCGTTAACCATACAAAATCATTCCGAGCCCCTCGAAACCTCAACCAGTTACACAGATAGGTCACATATCAATACACAAACTTAATCGAACCTTCAAAACACCCCAAACAACACCAAAACACCGAATTAACCCCGAATTCAAGCCTAAGGATTTCTAAACTTCCCAAATTCGCCAATGATGCCAAAACCAACCAAACCACGTCCGAATGACCTGAAATTCTGCACACACGTGACAAATGATATTACGAACCTATTACATCTTGCAGAATTCCATTCCGACTCCGATATCACATTTTCCACCGCCGATCGGAAGTCGCCAACTTTCCAATTTCACTAATTCAAGCCTAAAACTACTATGGACCTCCAAAACGCATTACGGACGCGCTCCTAAGCCAAAAATAACCATGCGATGTTGTTGACATCATCTATAACTCGTTCCAGAATCATTTACACCAAAAGTCAAATTCCGGTCAAAATTCACTACTTAAGCTTCCAAAACAATAGTCCTTCTTCCAATCCGACTGTGAATCATCCCATAGCTGAATCCAACAATGCGCACAGGTCGATATACAGAATGTGAAGGTTTTCAATTCCTTATGCCACCAAACTGAGCTTAAATTCTCAAAATGACCGGTCAGTCGTTACATAAAGATATTCTTCTATAAGAACTCACACACCACTCGAGCATCATTGGTCCTAGTAGGGATTGATTCGACCCATTTAGAGATGTAGTCAACAGATGGGAATGGATCCATGAAGTCAATGCCTCAAACATCTAAAATTTCACATACGATAATGGAGTTGAGTGGCATTTCGTCACTCTTGCTAATATTACTTGCCCTCTGACACTTGTCAAATGCAGCTACATACGCTGTCGCGTCTTTGTACAAAGTAGGCCAAAAGAAACTGGATTCCGTGACTTTTGTTGCAGTGTGATATCCACTATAGTGTCCTCCTGCTGCTCCATCATGGAAATGGGACATAATGCTTGTACACTCTCCTTCAGGAACACATTTTCTAATCACACCATCTGTAGATAGTTTAAACACTAAAGGGACATCCCAAAAATCACTTTTTATCTCACCTTGAAGCTTTCATATTTGATCATGAGTGAGGTCACGAGCAACCATCCACTAGCCAAAAAGTCGGCTACATCAGCATACCACGACGACCTTCCGGAGACCTCAGTTGTGGAAAAAATCTGCTCATTAGCGAACTCTTCCCTTATTTTAATTGGTTCTCCCGGCGGTTTCTCAAGTCAAGATAGATTATCTGCGACTTGATTTTATTTGTCCTTTTTATCTTTTATCTCCAAGTCAAACTCTTAGAGAAGCAACACCCACCACATCAGGCGCGACTTGTACTTCTTTTTACTCAACAGTTACTTCAAGGCTGGTGATACCCTGAAATCAAATCAATCTTAGAAAACACTCTCTCTCTACTTGAAGCTGGTCAAGTAGATCCTCAATGTGTAATAAAGGATACTTGTTCTTGATTGTAAACTTGTTCAACTCCCTGAAGTCAATACACATCCACATAGTACCATATTTCTTCTTCACAAACAGAACTGGTGCACCCCAAGGCGACACATTAGGCCTAATAAATCCCTTAGCATGAAATTCCTGAACCTGTTCTTTCAATCCCTTGAAGTTAGTGGTGACATACGATACAGAGGAATAGAAATGGGCTGAGTGCCCAATACCAAGACAATACCAAAATCAATATCCCTGTCGGGTAGCATGCGTGGCAGGTCAGTGGGAAACACATCATGAAAGTCTCGCACTAGCGGAATAAAATCAATAGTAAGGGTATCAACCCCAGCATCTCTAACAAAGGCCAAATATGAAAGACACCCCTTACTAATCATCCGTTGGGCCTTCAAATACGAAATAACTCTGCTGGGAACATAATCTATAGAACCTCTGCAATCGATCCTTAGAAACCCCGGCATCGCCAATGTCACGGTCTTAGCGTGGCAATATAGAATATCATGACATGGAGGTAACCAATCCATACCCAAAATCCCGTCGATATCGACCATACTAAGCAATAAGAGATCAAATATAGTATCCAATGCCCCAATAGTCACTACACACAACCAATATACATGGTCCAAAATAATAGTATCACCAACTGACGTAGATACATGAACAGGTGAAACTAAGGACTCATGGGGCATATCCAAAATAACGAGTAAAATAGGATGATACACAGGAATAAGTAGAACAATGGTCAAATAATGTGGGATCATCTCTGTGGCACATTAAAACAATACCTATGATCACTGCATCTGAAGCAACAACATCGGGTCTGGTAGGAATATCATAGAATCGGGCCTGACCACCACCTGACCGGCCTCACCCTCTAGGGCGACTGCTAGATTCCTGATTCTCCCCCAAACTCACACCACTTATATAGTTTGTGAGGCGGTCAAAGCAATAATAAAACCCAATGAAAGTCGGGTTCGTATCCATATGGAGTTAGATTTTGGATTAGGTATAAACCTAGTGTGAATGTATGATATATCCTAAATTACACTTCCACATTGACATTTGTTGTTTCTACTTCTACTTTAAGCTAATGATTTCAATTATAAAACTAGGAGACAATATTTTCTTTTTTGGTTGTTTTTCAAGTTAAAGAAGATCTAGGGTTGCGACTTTTTCCTAGTCGATTACCTAATGGATTTATAGCTTTAGGGAATGTTTTGGTTGATCAGGATACATTATACCAATCACACTCATTTACTCGCTCTATACCTCTCGGTAGCTTGACTGACTTTGCCCGATTTTATTTTCTCAGGTCCAAATGGGTAATTCACAAAGCAAGTCTTACTCTCTCTAGGTTCGACCCTTTAATTGGGGTTATAAATTTCTTTTGTTCACCCAAATTCCTAGTTAGACAAGTTTTCATAGACTTAGTCTCTCTTTCTCAAGCAGAGACTAGGTCAAATAGGCAAGAATCAATGTTTGCAGCCACTAATTCTAGAATTAAAGCAAGAACAAGGCTAAATAACCTATACCTAATCATAAATAAGA